>JARJDV010000356.1:0-180732 GCA_030264675.1 Anaulacaspis nigra | reverse complement strand
GCGAGAGGTCCCGGGTTCAAATCCCGGACGAGCCCACGGTTATCTTTTGCAGTTTTTCACCGTTTTGTATCTTGTACTTGCATAATTTGCAATTTAACTTATGTGGGTGCAGACCTCTTGCAATTTACGCCGATTATAATTATAAAACGTATGAGTCATATGACGTCAGACGTATGCTTTAGTCATGTACGCTTATGGCGACCAACATTGAGCAGTGTCAAGTATTAATTATGCACTACGGCTCGGTAATTTTAATTACGGCGAATGGTAGATTGATACATGCAAAAACGTAAAGCAACCGCAAAGAGTGGAAATGTTGCGTAGGCGTGTGTAATTATAGTCTGCATAATCACATTCTCATTCTTCCAATGTTACGTGCGCACTCTTCCAATGTTAATTCACATCTGCTGCCTGTGCCTAAAAATACTATGCATTTGTCAGCTAATGAATATTTAATCACATGCAAGAAAATTAATGAAATTTCTGTTTTTACTGCCCGGAAATATTTTATTAGCATTTCGTTCAGTTTGCTAGCCGAATGGGAAAGTGAACTTTGAGCTTTGAAAGTTCATTAACGTTGATTCGAATTGTGGGCGGTAAAAGTGGGGAATGTGTCACTTTATCACTTAACTTCTAAACGCAATGGGTCCATTCACGTTCATAATCTTGGGTGTCTTCTTCGTACATAAATCATCGTTTAAAATCTAGCGTTTTTTCATTATGCGTGGTGCGCGTTGTCATCGTTTTAGTTTATTGCCACTTTCATCACGCTGGTAAAGTAGTTTTATGCACGTTATTAAATACGATTGCCCGAGGTTAATATTTTTAACGTTTAAAAAAACGCATACAAAAATGATAAGAAATAGTATGTTGGTAACATAGCGGTGGAAAAATGTATCTTGGAACAACGAACAGCTGAGGTTCTAATAGTTTATTATGCACGAGATGCGTTTCACGTGAATTAACAAACACGCTTTGGCTGACGAACAAAAGAGTTTAATTAAAAACTTTTATAGTTTCACATAATAATATTCTATTTAATCTAGACGCTGTAAACTACCTGCATGCATGTGGTGCAGGAACTCGTTGATTGAAAATTGTTTGGTAGCTTTGAGCATTTTATTACCGCATAGACGTATTATGATTATTATTATTGATAGAATGACACGAGGCTTGCGTATGATTAAATTAACGTACATCACCGTAGCGTTGCCGCCATGTGCCGTGGGCGAACGCGCTTGACCGCGGTATCCAGCCGGCGGCAATGAGTCGCAACGCGAGACGAGTTCGTATTATGCGCACAGCGTGGGCGGCGTTCGATCTATTCGATCTGTCCACTTTCTATGCAAGCGCATAAGTTGCTTAAACTCTTGCAGCCGCCTTTCTCGATCGATACGAACTGATAGCAAAACGTGTTTCCATTCAAACTTGAAATTATTTTTGGTGCTTTCGAGTTATTGCGTAAATATTCGTATATGTAATTATTTTTTTGATTGAAAAGAGAGTTAATGAGTGTGACAGCATTGCGCAATATCAATCGATAATCTAATTACGTGATGTGTTGAAACGATTGAAAGATGATGGTACAAATGAACGCGGTGATTTGTGCCATTTCTCAGCGCAACGTCTAAATTGGATTTTGTGCGAGATAGGTAGGCGGCTCGTGAAGAAGAGTCATCAGCGCGCCCTGAAATTAAGTCGCCTTGCTGTAAAGTGAATGCGTTTATCAACGCCTTGCTGCGCTTAATTGACAGCATTCGTTCATGTAAATTTTCGCTAAATTTACATCTTTGACTCACTTTCATCTTCAGTTCTTTTTGCACTTGTACTGGGAATTATGTTCTTGAATGGTTTTTTAGTGACTTGATGTTTTGTGGTTAGTATATTAATTATGCTAGCAGAAAATAGGCAAGAGAATGAAAATAGGTTGAATGGTGAAACACGTATCGTGTCGTGTTCTAGAAACATGCAGTTGTCTGCCGCGTGCTCTCCTTCCGCTGTGTGCAAATTGCGTTTTCCTGCGCGTTCTATATTCGCGTTCAAAGTGCTATCATCGATCCGGGGCGTCGCGACGCGTTCGTCATTTCTGCATGTGCAAACAACGCATTGATATATTATGAATATTCTATTAGGTTTTCATCTCTGCAAATACCGCGGAAAAAGAAGGAAAAAGACGGAGAAGATAACACAAAATGTATTGGATCACGGGAAAGATATGACGTATATTGAAGGCGAATGATGACATTCAATCTTTTATGCTACAGTATCTACCATGTGGATTTATTAAAATTATTAAATATAAATGAAACATTAATTCCTTAAACTTCATTTTTCACCACTTCTTGAAAAGTCATAAACAGACAACATGCGAAGACTGAGCAATTCGAATTACCTTCACAACTTTAATGGACTTTGCAGCTGAGCGGTGTGCCTGCTTGACTCTACTTAATCACTTCAGAAACGAATAAAATCCGCGCTGAAGCGTCCGTGTAATGTTATTTAATTTAGCTCAATAGTGAACGTTCTTGTAGACCATATAGAACGCCCTGCTTTATTTTAGAATTTACATTGTTATATAACATTCACTATAACATTTAATTCAGTTGATATATATCGACAATTTAATAATATTCAAATGAATTTGACTGTATGTTTCATTAGATTATATATCGCAAAAGAAGTACGGAAGTGACAAATTGCTTTCGCGAAGAAGGCACGTAGTACGTTGTCGTCTTTGAAACAGGCTTATTGATAAGTTTCTTCCTTGCGGCTTTAAAGCTCTTGTATTACATGTTCGCGCGTT
This sequence comes from Anaulacaspis nigra, assembly GCA_030264675.1. Taxonomy (NCBI): domain Eukaryota; kingdom Metazoa; phylum Arthropoda; class Insecta; order Coleoptera; family Staphylinidae; genus Anaulacaspis; species Anaulacaspis nigra. The sequence continues at coordinate 177,929 of JARJDV010000356.1, read as the reverse complement.
CAATTTTCGGCTGTTTTCCCACTACATCTCATTCGCTGTGTAGACCTTGAGGTAACTTGTTTGTTATAATTCGGCGTTTAATTAATTTTGTAAAGTTAGTTTCGTGAACATAATTTCGCTGTTATTGGGTACATTTAGGCTTAATTGAATTTCAGAGTTGCTGGCAGAAATATTTTCGTATTTTTTGAGAAATCATATAAATGCAAAGTAATATTTTCTTATGAAATATTAATCAGGCAAAAAGAAGCCTCTATTGGGAGCACTCTCGAAGCACTTGAATAGAAAGCGAAACACATTTGTACGCATTTTCTGCCGTCACATCTAATCCTGCGTGTTCGAATAAGAAGGGGAGCGTATCAAGGACAATGTAAATCTGTTTGATTGTCTGGAGCATCCATCCTTGCGGCGCGGCCGGTTGATCCCTTTTGCGAAGGGTGGTTACTAGTTGTTCAAGGATAATTCTGCACGATGTGCACGTTGTATAGCTGAGGCGCTGTATGGGGAATGCAAGGATTAATCATTTAGTGCGTTTTCATCGTCATAGACGAGCGACTTCTCTTTCAGGGGTTGCATTACCTTCTTTGTGTTTGTCAATTGTGTGCATAGACGATTTACGCCTCTGTAAGCCGCACACGCGTGAAATGAGTGGGGAAAGGACTAAGTATATTCTTAGTTAAGGATAACGCCCAAATATCCTATTTACACAATATGGAGGGATTTTATTTTCGTGGACTGGAGTAGGGAGTAGCTGCAAATTAGTTTTTCGTTCATTCAACTTCGAGCCTATTTATTTCATAATAATTTCAAATATATCGATATCAGTAAGTACTCTTTAATTTACATTGACACAATCGCGAATTGTTCTTATATATTTTTGTTATTAAGACGAATTGACAATGGTCGCTCGCTTAATCGGTTTTACCACATTCAAAGTTTTTCGGAGTTGAGGAAATTACTAAAAATGTCAGTAAAATTGAATTGAAGTAATTAAAAAAATTCTGAATTTAACTAAAAGCAAATTATCTTACGCGATCCAACTTTGTTCGAACCTATTGAAGAAATAAATGTCATTCCTTGATAAGCATTTGCCTCGTGTTACACTATATACTGTTTTTCGTTAATTCAACAGAAATCATTGATTTGAAATGAAATGTAATAATTAATAGTTTTTGAGCATAAAAGACAAATATAAAATTTCGATTAAAATTTGAGCTCAACGATGATTTTTTTATTTGCGATCAGATATTGCAATTTCTCTCATATTACATTAATGACAATGCATTTTCTCCATAGGTGTACTTACCCCATTCCACTAAATCTCATAAAATATCATTTATATTTTATTCATAAAATAGTGAAAGTTTTGAAGATGAGTCTTTACCTAGCATAATGATAAATGCATTTCAGGTGTTGTTTTACATTTATTTCGTAATACGAGAAAACACAATTTCACGTCTTGTATCATTCCTATAGTCTGTTCCCGATATTCACGCGCTGTGACTGGTAACATGCCGACCCTTTTGTTTAAGACTTGTTTGTATTGTATAATATTTCATATTGTTTCAATTCATGAGCTCAACGTGCATACAAGACTTTGCATTTGTTGTTTTCTTTCTTTGCTGCGTTCTGAAATAATGGAACACCTTGGTGATGTCATCCGCAGATTGTTCTCGCATTTATTTTGCTTGATAGCTAGTAATACTTTTTCCCCGTTTTACAAGAAAATATGCTTGAACGAAGCCGAGTCCATTATTAACCGGTAAACAAGATGCAGACGCAGATGTTGAAGCAAAAATGTAAATGCACATAAAATTTAGACATACGTAGAGTTGATCGCAATAGGAAAACGCGGTCGGATAGTACGCGAACATGGGATGTTACACGGTGTAATATGATGAGATGATGGCGTATGGGCGTTGGTGTGCAACGATGCAGTCGCCGACCCATAATGTACCATAAATCAAGAAACAATGTGGTCTATATTTAGAGAACAAAAGAGATGCATCACGCATGCATCATTCCGACGTGATGCATTTCGCATATAATGTAGCTGGCTCTTTAATCTCTCTTCCTTCAAGACATCTTTGCCATTCATTCGTATGCGCTGAAAGTAGAAATAGTTGGTTATTTAGGATATTGACTCAAGAACAAGTAATTGCGTTTTTGCCCTTTTTTAAGTATAACTATTGTATAAATTAGGTGGTGCGAAGAATGTATGGAAACATTGAACTTTGAACAGTAGGTAAACAAACTTAAATCACGTTTTGCAATGCCATATTAAGTACATACGTGTGCACACAGTAAGCTGATTACAACAAAGTTAACGTCATACGTTTTGCTACTAAAATATTTCATACCTACTAAAATGGAGTGTGTGCTTGGAACTTTATTACACTTGTACCTACCTTGCCTTTAGAGTACGGAAAGTTTTTCGCACGGAATTGGCGAGATGACGATGTGATTTCAGTAATGAGTGAGACTAGTTTTGTTGAAAAAAGGTAATATCCGGTCAATATTGAGTTATTGAGATGAAATTGCGCGGGATAATTGCAATTACGCCTTGTGCAAACAGTTTTCCTCCCCGCGCTTCAATCCATTAGTAGCTTCATCCCTGCAAGCGATTTCAAATAAATGGCGATTTGTCTGGCGTAATTTTTCGTCCTTCCCATCGTAATTGCTTGCTTCATGGTTCATTTACTGAAGGAGACAAAATGAAAATATTAGTTTCATACCAACTTTCTGCTTCAAGTCTAGACGAATCTGGATAAAAAGATGAGTAACATACAAAGACGACATAAGTTTGAAGTAATTTTAATTGATCAAATTATCTATGATACAATTACATATATTTAAAATTTACATTGAAATAATTAATAATTAAATTCATTTTGCGATGTTTGCATCATTACATTTTGTTCCATTTTGTCTATTAGTTTTTTTACTTGCTTGCCCTCTTCTTCGTTCTGTCATTCGATAGCATAGTGAAGCATTCGCAAACAGCGCGGCGGATAATTAGCCATTAACAATCAATCGCAAGGCATTAATCATCGACGCGTAATTATCTCATTAATTCTCAATGGCGGTCGTTCGCTTGAATCGCATGCAACTCAATACGCATACTTTGGTCGCACACTTCATTGATCATTAATTTATTTATCGCCATTATTCGTAACAGCTGAATGCATTTGGCGTGCGTCAAAAACGGGCAACGAACGATTATTAGGCTTCCTGTCCTCACCGGTTAATTGGCGTATTACAGTTAATTAGACAATTAATTAGTGCTTGCATTTGTTTCTCGGACTCATATTTCTTCTGCTACGTTAGGTCTCGTATTTACTAAACTTGAATAATTCGAATAATGTAAGAGATGACATTGATTACATTTATTCAGAGTCGATAATAATATTGAGTTGGAGTGATCTTCTTAAACATTTATAGAATATTTTGTAACTTGGTTAACAACAAATGCATGCAGGAAACACGCACATTTTGTTCTTAGTTTAGTAGTTATACATTATGCATATCTAGTCGACAAGTATTTTTATTTGGCTATTTTTTTTTCTTGAATGATTTATAGCAATAAGTAGATGTTTGTTTTTCTAGATTTATTTCGAGGATAAATGTAATGCACATTTAATTTAATGATGACTACTTTAGATATTTTTTCAGAGATAGAATACTGCTTTCTTTCATCATTTCAATTCATTTCTTTTTCTTAGATTTGCTCGTTTTGTACTGAAGTTTTCAGTCTAATATTTTTGTTTTGTTTGCACTTTACGATCGAGAAATTCGGAAAGGGAAGTAAAAAACAATTTGTGAATAAACGTAAGAAAATCAATGAGAATTAGAATTCTATTCAGTTCTCTACAACTAGTTAGTTCGTATCTCACAATTTTCTTTAGTTTTTCTTCTTCATTTCCACTCGTTTCTTACTACACAAGATGCAAAAATATATCATATTTTATGCGTACATACAATACAAACAATCAGTACTATTTAGTATAGGCAATATATTATATATTTTGGTTTTACTCATTTATTGTTTGAATCAATTGCTGCTACTGTTTTGACTTCATTTTGTTTGAATTTTGATCTCTATTTGGCTTGCGGATGCTAAATTTCCTGGACGTTTTCTTGGATTTACCTTTTTCACTTTTCAATTCAATTTTGTTTGCATGTCGAAACTTCTCTTAATTCACGTTGACTTTAACAATTCTTATCAGTACTTAGATTATTTACCATACCGTACCGTTAATTTACATATCATATATTTATATATAGGTCATTTATCACCGCGTCTACTTTTCGCGTAACACAATGAATCCTCTTTTGGAATTGAAATTAATGCTTTACATACTAACATACGTAATACAATTTATTGTTTAGGAATTTGCAGTAAAATCAAAATTATATTCAACTGACTGACTGATATTTACATGACTTGCATTCATCATTGCGTGTACGACTTTTTTTACCTATACACATGGTTCAATCTCAAATTTATATACATTTTTTAATTTGCATTTTGTTTTACTGCAAATTACTTGGAATGATGACTACTTCGAGAGGACTATGAACATAATGAAAACAATAAAATAAAATTGCTTTTATAAAATTACGATAACTAAAAACTGGGAGAGAACAAAATATTTGCAAACCGGAAAATCTCATCGAAATATGATTTACAAGATTAAATAAACGCAATAATTAATTAAATACATACATATATATTATATATTTTATGTAAGAGGTACTTATTTACAGCAGAATTAATTCTTCATAATCGGGTAGTAATATCACACACTCGCACTTTGCCTTATTTTATACATATGTTCTTTGTATTGCTACAAAGTTGGTAAAACACACAGCTGCTCTCCGTGTTCGGTTATGATTTGCAAATATTTCCAAGGCATAAATAACTGAATCGCATTTCGTTTATGCAACATGCAAAGAGGGGAATTATTGTTGCATAAGGAGAGAACTTAAAAGTAAATTACTAGATTCGCATTTCATTCATGTTTTGATTTATGTGGTGCTTCAAAAAGCTGCTAGGTTGAAGCAAGAGCGAGACACAAAACACTGCCGTTACCGATCATCATTAGTATTTCATTTGGAATTGCTTGCGCGCTTTAATTGTATGCTTATTGAGAAATAAGCACAACTTTTTGCATTTTTTGGGGGACAACTTTGAACTTACTTGCATTTCTGCTCGACGTAAAGATTTACGTTAGTGTCGCACGCATTATGCCGGCGAAAATTGCAAGCAGGAAGCAGCCAAGACTCGGGAGAAGAGACGTGCTGCCGCCAGCGGTCGATTCGCGCATGACTGCATCCTGCTTGTTCTTCAAGGAGGACGCTTCGCCGCCGGACATGATGTCGTTCTCGTGCTTGTCCGGTTCACCGTCCAGAGAGCCTTTCTTCACCTTCCGCTCCATGCTAGCCTCGTCGTCGTCTTCTTCGTCTTCCGGTGATAAGATCGGAGTTAAGTCTTCGGTCGTGGTACGGCCAGTGGTGGTTGTAGTTGTAGTCGTCGTGGTGGTAGTGGTCGTCGTTGTGGTTGTTGTCGTTGGCACAAAGCTGTTGTTATGTAGGAAATAAACAGGACCAAGTTCTTGCTGCACATTCACCATGTTACGTTCGATACGGTTATCCTTAATCAAGCGATCGCGCGTCTCGTTATCCTTGTAGAATGCGGTGATGGTGGCTGTGTAAGCCTCGTCAGCTTCGGTGTAGTCTCCCGATAGGGTAACATTGACTGCGGTGCCAGGTGCTAAGTAGGCAACAATTGGGAAGAGATCCATCTTTTCATGGGTTTCCTTTACACCCCACTTGCCCTCGTAGGTTTTCTGATTCTGTGTGTGAACAAGGAATGGGAATCCGCTAAGGATGCCATGACCATGGCCCCAGTAGATGCTATAGTTGAAGCTGTAATTCAATACGGTTTCCACGCGCACTGTGTCTCCTCCTTCGTTCTCGTTCTTAAGGACAGTTTGTCCTAGGATTCTGTGATTGCGCGAGATGCGTTTCCGGAATTTGTCTAACTTAACTTTGCTGATTTCGTACCGGATGGGTTCAGTTTCTACGAGGATTTCACCATCTTCAGATTCCAATTCAACGTTGTGCTCGTTGATGACAAAATACACGCCGTTCTTGCGATTCGGGTCAACTTTGCCCAAGTAGTGGGTGAAGGTTTTGTCTTCGGGGTTAGCTGGTCGTCGGGCTACAAAGTTGCGATACGGCTCGTCACCACCAGCAATTGCGCCTGGTGGATGTAAACTGTATTGGTCTTTGCGCACCCATGTGAGACGTGCACTATCTTCAATGTTCACCAGGATTTCGAAAGAGTCGACTGCATGCACGCGTCCGTGCAAGGAAACGATGCATTTTCGTTCAGCTTGCCGCATTTGCCCAGCCACCCAAATACCGTTCTGCATTGCGCGACATACATAGACGGGACGCAGCGAGTCGTTGCTTGCACTGTTTGTATCAGACCCATCGTCTGTAAACAAACGCACGATTTAAGTCTCTGAATTTTAAGACTTTCATGTCATAATTTTAGCAGGGCGAGAAAAGCTAGGGAAAAACATACCTTGTTCATTCTGATATGCGCCAATGACTACATTATCAAAATTCTTGGTGTTTTTCGACGCGGAAATCCATTGCAGCGCTGTCGAGGTTAATAGCTGTTGGAAGTTTTCGGAGAGCTGATAAACGGAGCTGTCGCTCTCGCTGAGATCGAGCGCCGCGAAGAAAATTGCGAATAGCAGCACTCCTCGTGGAATCTGAAACAATTAGGAAAGGTTATGTTACTTAACACCTAAAGTTCTTATCCATGAAATTGAGAGACGTTTTAATCGTTAAGTTATAGGTAATTCGTGAAGTAAAGTGCATTATCATTATAATCGGCGCGGCGTGCATTTAAGTTCAAACAGAACACACCGGGAAGTTATAAATCGTCGCAGACTAATTACAAATAAATCGCAGTATTCGCCGCTAACGAGCTAGCTAGGTGCTGAACTGTAATTGCATAGTTGAAGAGAAATAGAACAATTCGACGATATCGCGGATTATTGTGGTCCATTGCGCATTCAAAGGGTGAGTACAGTTGTATTATATTCGTCTCGTAATGCATCATTAGCTCCACAATGTACAGTTACTTATTGGCTGCTAATTGAGCTCATGGCATCTCGTGCTCGACGCATAATTAAATTATTAATTAAGTGCCGTCGAAGGCGCCCGGATCGATAATGAACTCATGCAAAGCAATTAGAATTCTTTACTCTTGGCTGATTTCTCTGTACAAAACTTTTGTTTTTATTGCATTTCACTTCCTGTGCGTACTGCGTTTTTGTGATTTGAAGGTGTATTTAACACTTGCTCGTAATTGCAAGGAAATGATGATTATTTTACTGCTTATAATAATTACACACTTGACATTGCACTAAAATTATTCAATGAATAATTAAATAGCCTTGATGGTTTATGTAGAAATACTTCAAAGCATACTTTTATAATTACGATTCGGCAAAAACTGGAAATGTGTTTTGAGTGACAAGTACAATTCCATAAACAGCGTTTGCATAATACGTGGCGGATCGAAGGAAGTGTATTATTTTCTGCTCGGAGATAACGTAAATAACACACAACCGATAAAAGTGTATTACGAGAGACAAGGCTAGCGACTTTCTGAATTATTCAAGCTATTCGGAGCTTTGCATTAATTGGCGTTTTATGCAAATTGGGGCGTTACGTAAGACGTGTATAATTGAGATGATGAATTTAAAATTCAATTTCGCTTTTTATGAGATAACATGACATATATCGTGAGTAGTTCGAAGTGATGATTCACAATCAAGGTTGAATTTGTTGAGGCAGGTAGTGACGTCAGCCAGTTGAATTTTATTTAAGCAGTATTTAGCGAAATAATCGAAGGGATTAGAGATATTAAGGTGCGTCACTGCAATCGGTGCACGAAGATTTTGCTTATGCATCTACTAAACGTTATTGTTGCGCAAGAGACATTCAACTCCGTCGAAAGATAAATCTCGTACTCGACGTGCACTTCTGACTGATAGTCGCGCTGCTACGACTACTGCGGCTATTAGAGTGAATTCATGATGTAATTATTGCTCTTGCATTCAGGTGAATGCCTCGCATCGCCGACAAACAAACGCGTGATTATTATCGCAGGTAATTGCCATTTAAAGTATGGCATTAAATGCCGTTTTCATATGGGTTTACATATTGTGCATATTAAACGTAATGTGATTAGGAATCTTGTTAGTTCACCGTCGAGTAATGCTGCGGAATGTATCGATTGATATTCCAGCATTATTTTTTTGCGCACATACAAGGCATAAATCAGCTTAGAAGCGTTAAAGAAATGAGATTACCGATTTGATCTCGGTAATTGCATCAGAGGGCATTTTCACCATGATGTGTATATATCAAGTGGGAGGCGCAATGAGAGCAACGCGTCTTTTAAATATTTTTATGCGATGCTTAATTAATGTGCTATTAGCTTTTATGTGCCTACATTGCGTTTAGAAAGTTGCTGCATGAGGCTAGGCTAGAATAAACATAACTAATCTTGGCTCATCGCGAATGCAAACAATCATCATATCAATAAGCGGTAATTGCACATAAAGCGTCTGAAGTTGGGTTTCAAGTTCTCTCTCGTAGTTTGCATAGTGAGTGAACGAGACTCGGAGTACACATAGAGTTTCAAGACGTAAAGCAAACATCATCTCTTGCTCGCCAACCCTTCTTCACGTTCAATTGATACACATCAATATCAATAATAGTATCACTGCGCGAATCTCAACGAACATATCCTGTCCTCGGTCGAATCAACAATCAACACGTTGCGAACGATAAGCGTTTGGGTGCGAGGAAGAGTAGAATGTACATACATTCCGTGATGAAATATTTATTATTGTAGCAAATGGCATCGCCGCGCTATCTTTACAAGTCGTGTAAATGTTAATGTATGTATAGTGTTGTACGCTCTTGTTTCTCTGCGCCTCATAGACTAGACCTATGTGGTTAGTTAGTTAGTTAGTTGCTGGGCTGGGAATTGTTTAAACAGGTTTCTTCGTTTTGCTTATTTTTTGAGTTCGTCGTCATCTTGTACGGCCGATGAAACAATGCTCGCGACAAGCGAACAAACACCGGCACCGGTGTGTGCAATGGCTGCATGGTTTGGCTTATCGCTGACTTTTCACATGAGCAAGCGTAAACGAATTACTACAGAGTTGTACGCTTGCAATTAGTCATACTTTGCTTTTGCTCATAATTCTCAGGAAGTCGAAAAAGTTACTCTTTTTCCACGAAGCGCATACTAAGGTACGAAAATGTTTTTATTTGAGAAAGTTGAGACCTTTTTGAAGAAAAAACTTTCGCTTTTTAATTTTTTATTAAAATATAATTTTTTGGCAAAAAGTTAAGACTTTATTACGATGTTTTTGTAACAAATAACAAACAAACAAGATATAAAGTTACGCGCAAGTTTATGGATCTTCTTTTATTTGGCGATCCTGACAGAAATTCGAATTTCAGTTTGGACATAAGTAGCAAGCATGTTCCGCGTCTGTTTACTGCTTCCTTATTTGACACAAACTTGTTTCTTCGTTAAAACACACACGAACGCATTCGGTATTAAGTGCGCGTGTAATACCAGCCGTATGTGGTGCGAGCACACGTAGGTGGCTGCCGCGTCTCTGTGTTTTATTGATCTTCCTCCCGAAGTGCGTACGAGTCACACGCAAAGAGAGTAACTCGCCTGCTTGCTGCACTGCATCTCGTGCATGGTAAATGTGTGCTTCATAAACATTATGCCGAAGTCGCGCCGCCACCTCCAGGCAACCACAGTTATATCAGCAATGCATGCGACATAGAACTAATGTATTCTGGAACATGGACAACTAAATTCATTTACTGCTTCTTTACGTTCAAGCGCTTACTTAGTCGGCGTATTAGTGCAATGGCATTAGAAGTTTAGCTAACGTTTCTGCTCGTAATATTTTATGAATATTTATGTGTGTTGTATGGCGGCATACAGAAGGACAGATGAAAGAGTTGTATTGACAAATGTAATCAATTTTATAAGTACGTATAAGGCTGCTACCAGTATCACACATGAGTGCGTATTATGTCATTGTTTAATCATTAATTATCAATGTATTTGGAAATTGAACGAATGCGCGGGTTATTAATTCGATTTTTTCGTTTAGTTTATTATGCAAATTAACGATTCCTTGTTGAGTTTTTTGTTGTTATTGAAGACGAGGAAGAGAAAAAAAATTGGCGAAATTTGAAGGCGTTAGATCATTTATCATTGCTAGTTATTTGTTCAATTGGTATTCGAATGGAATCTCAAGTCATAAGCAGCAATCTTATTATTAATAGAGCTAAACACTGGAATAAATTAATTGATGCAATGGGCGGTTTGTTTTTCTCAATCAGAGCTTGACTGAATCAATTAATTTATGCGCCACATTTCAAACTGAACGTTTTTAATTAAAGTTATTTTTAAACAATGACATAATTTCCACTTGCGTAAGAGTTATGTACGAAATTTATAATCGCGCTTGGATTAAAATTTCAACAGTTTCATTCAATAAGTTATGAATTAAACTTTCATATCGCTCGTAAATATTTTTTTATGCGACTTGAGTAATATATTTTACGCTTTTTTAAATGCTTTAACGATACGGAATTAATCAATAAATCCGTGTGTATACACCGGAAAGAGAGTTGATCATGTTTTCCGATTGAATTCGTATTCAAAGTGACAGTATTTCCAATTATTTGCAACCACAAAAAAAGCGGTGTATATTGAGCTAATCTGTCGCCGCATTTTGGGTCGTTTGGCGTCGACGGAAATGAAATGAAAAATAGAATTGAGAAAATACTGCGACTGTTGTGTTGTACGAGGAAGCTAGCTGGTGGCAGCAAGTGAGGGGTGGCAGGCAAGCGCCCCACAATCGATTATCGTCTCAATGTCAAGCGCTTGCGTTTTGCGTTTTGTTCGCCTCTCGTATTCCCACGACTTTTAAACGTCGCAATGGCCCGCGCTATTGATTAATTATAAATCATAAGCGTCGACGTGTTGAATGAAAAACAGAACTTTTCGGGTTATTTCGTACTGCGTTCTCCCTTCAGAGACGATGAATTATAGCACCCTTGCGCACTTGGAATTTATTTGGTCAGCGATGTGTTTAATTGTTCCTCCTATACTCCGGGTCGTGCCTTAATAAAATCGCGCAGAAGTTGTCGTAAATCTTCACTAAATCACAATGGAAAATGTTTGATGAGTCGTCTATTAATTCCTCTTTTGTTGGCCAAATAGGCCCATTAAATACGTTTCCTTGGCACAATGACAATGACGACGACAACTCAGTGAATATCAGAAATGTATTATACAAATGGGAAATAATTACGTTTTGCCCGTCATTCCATGAGCTGAACAAATGACGGATAAATGTGTGAACAAGTACGAAGGACATGAAATATGATTCTCATAATTTAATTGAATGCAACTCCCGAAAAAAATGAAAGAAAAAAAATTGCCGGCTGCTTAATTAGCAGGCAAATTAAATGGCCTATTAAAATAGCCCTTGGTTTGCTTTTAGTAAATTGCTCTTTATGACGGCGGCGGGGCAATGGCTGTCAAGGTCCTTGCAGGACGTAAATTATTTCTGACGAGGACGCATGTCGCATGTCATTAAATAAACATTCTATGAAATTTCGTACAAGTATTGTATTTATTCGTTATTTAAATATTATTTATTTTACGAGCTTCTGAAGTATACACTCAGAATATTAACAACGACTCGAGAGAGTGCTTTAAACGTTATTTTCGGTTATGTAACAAAGGCCAAGGCTAAAGACGAGTGGCGAATAAATTTAGCCACATTTTTTCCTTCCTGCGACAAGTCGTTTGCCTGCCCCGATTCGTTAAACATTTATGGAAGAGGGATGCGTCTTTAACATTTCTCTCGCATTTGTTCCACAAAACTGTTCATCTTGGAGGGTTTCAAGTTTTTTCTTGGGTTTTTCGGGTTGCCAAAGAGATAAGAAGGAAAAGCCTTCTCGTGCACTTTTCAAGTTTCTATCTGATCGACGTCGCGCGATATAATTTCAGTATGATGAAAGAGTTTCTTTGAATATTTAAAATTTGCTCTAGTTTTAATTTAAATTCATGAATTCACGGTGGAATTTCATTTCATTTTCGAGTAAAGCATCCTTCAAGGAAAAATGTGGTTAACGTCGTTCCGTGTGGTGGAACAAGAAACGCAGACGTCGCATTGAGAAAAAGAATGCGAGGAAATCGTAACTCAAGAATGCGCTCAATACGTTTTGTCCTTAAATCTAATCCCATTTCCCCTATCAATTCGAATACGCAGGTTGGCAATGGAGTTCATCTTCTGCTCTATTCGCAGTTGATCTTGAAATTGGAAGACGTAAGCGGCTTTCTCAGCACTAAATCTCGATCTCATTAAGTCCTAATTACCACGATCATTTGTGGGCGACGACGGAAGACATAAAACCGCAAACGTAATAAAACAAGAACCGGTAGCGAAGGGAAATGAATCAAACTTTGAAGTATTTGTGTGTGTTTTGCTTTCGATATGCTATTTATTGCATCCGAATGATCGACGGATTGATGGGAAAACCAGCATGTGAGACAATCAGGCCAAAAAAAGGGAGAATGCACGCAAAGGTGGAAATGATGCAAGAGCATGGCTTTGCTGTACGACAACGCAATATCAGTGTTGCGCAAGGGGGCGCCTGTGTTTGCGTTCGGTGGCCGCGGGGGGTGGCATGCCGACGATTGCGCCATGTTGCTATGACAACACCCCTGCTGCCGCCGCCGCCGCGCGCTGTTGCAATGCCACTGCGTAGAATTGTTAATGCCGGCCGGCAGGAGGAAATACTGTTTGTGTGTGGGTGTGTATGCCAAGTATTCGCATTTTTCCAGCAAATATGATCCACGCTGTTTCCGCACTCGCCGCAGGTGCACTTGCTATGCAAGGGTTGCACACGCGGTGACAGGGCGCTTGAATATTGAATCCGAAACTGCCATAACATTGCGAAGTTAATTAAAAAATAATACTATTGGCCATTAGATTTATTTCAATTGTCAACTGTTTTAATCCAATTTCAAAAGCTGATATGAATCAATTATTATTTAATTAAATTTAATAGTCTACGATGCACTAATAATGTTGTTTTTTCTTTGTTTTAGGTGAGTGTTTAATATCCTTCTAGACCAGCATGTTCATTTATCTGGGGTATGTCGTATTTATTCTTAATTATTTACAAATTATTACCATCAAACGTCTGGCCATAAACATTTATATCATTCATTTTGTACATTTACGAGCGATATTATTTATGGCTAATAATTTATTTATTGCGTAAGTCCTAAATGCGGCTTTAACTTGCAGTATTCTTAACATGTTATGCGCGGCGCGCGCTCGCTGATGATTAAGTTGAGTTGAAATATTCAACCGCACTTAATGATAGGTTTGAGGACAATTTATAATATCAACTTTTGTCATTTTCCGGGTCACACTTTATTGCGCGTTCGACTCGAAACAATTACGTGCGTGCGCGCGCGATAGTAATAACAATAAAACAATCACAGTATGGTTTGTTTCGACTAATGCAGCTGAGGTAATTGCTCAATTGCTCGCAGAAATTAAGTACAAATCACCGTCATTGGACGTTGTGATGAGTCAGCAAACAATCAAATGCAATGGGTTTTGAACGAAAGCATGTCAACATCAATATAAACTTTAGGCGCCCGCCACTCGAGGAAGTAACAACGCGACGAGATGTTTCTTATTTGCCTTTGTGCTTCACGCGATGACAAAAGGTTAATTAACTCCATTTAACGCTGCTTTCTTCTTGCGTGCACTGCGTTGACGTGTCATCATCGCTTTGTGGTACGAAAAGAAACTCGGTGGAAAAAAAATAATAATACGGTTTCAAAACTAGGATAGACACAATTGTCACTTAATTAGCATATGTATGTCGGATTGATAACGATATTCCATCGAGTTTGGAAGCGTGTTTATTCATTGTTTAAACTAGGTAACCAGATGAATGCGTTGTTGCATATGAAAAGTCGAAAAATGTATTGTAGAAAGCAATTTTTAGATGTTTGTCGTTTGTGAATAATGACGGTTGGCGAGATGTGCGCTCGACATTCTCCTCTCGCTGAGCCTGATTAGAATGCAATACAATACGTGAAGGTTCATTTATTCATGCGCACGCACGTTACTTATTAGCGTTATCTCAAGATGATTATCTCTTGTATTGTGGTGTTGTTTGTACGCGACTTGAGACACATTAGTTGGAGGGAAGTGATGCTTAATTGGAAAGCACTCGTAAGGATAACAAGTAGTGAATTAAAATAAGGGTTTAATTTAAACTTTTTTATAACTGTGAAGAAGGAGCATAAAAATAAATTGAAGAATGCATGACGATGAATTAAAATGTGGTGAAATATCCCATAAAAAGAGATTTCAAATTACGAATACAAAATACAAATTTGGTTCGCATTTGAGAACAATAAAGGCCGTAAAGCAATATGGGCAATTCGCTAAAGTGGCTTTTAAATATTCGAGCACGCAAATGAACTTTATTTAACGGTACTATGCCTTGATATTTTAACGCACATTCTTGGCAAACAAAAAGCAATGAACAGCATTCACGCACACTCTTGGTGCATGGCGAGTGTAATTGCAAGCTCGTAAAAAAGATTAAAACCCATTTAATAAAAATCTTAACGTCCTATATCATTCAATTGTAACGCAACCGAATCAAGACACTCACTTTGATTTCAAGCTAAGGAACAAGATTGTTTGAAAGGCTCGCTCGTAAAAACACCTCGTTTTTGTGCTGCTGCCGTTCGTTGTCGGTGATAGCTGTTTGTAAATGTCGGAAAGCAATGATTACAGCTTATTATTAAGTTATGATGCGCAATTTGACGCAATGCGCGCACGCATCGGTCAATCGAAAAACGCAACGTGTGCGCCCGCCGTCGACACAGTTAGTCTAATAGTTAATATCCGTTCCAATGATGTTACTGCTTGCTGTTGCCGCTGCTGATGATGATGATGATGATGAACTTGACCGTTGAGAGTGCGCGCATACGCTCGCGTACTAAATGAAAACACTCATCCGCAACGTGCGTGCATTGCCGCATGTCGTGCTCATTATGTGGAAAGGCATTAAACTTGAGTTAAGCCAGCGTTACGTAAACGAAAAGGTGTTAGCTTCATTAGGCGCTGGCAATGCGTTCGAATGCGACGAGACGATGTGGCCATATATAAATAGCGAAATAGTGTGCTTGCATCTTATTGAAAATTGCTCGGATTAGCTATAAATAGACGGAATTCAATACGCGATGCAATCGATACCCAAGGCGAAGAAATAAACGACTGAATGAATTGAACAAATGCAACATGTGGGCTCTTTTTAATCGTTTCATGATGGTTTCCTTATGCTTTATATCTTTACTTATATAAGGTGTTTTCCATATTCATCTTTGATTATGTTTTTTAACGAAAATTAAAAAGATAACAAACTCATTTTCTTGTTGCAAAATATCCATTGTATCAAGATGAAAATAAATTGCATTGTTAAATGAGTTTTTAAATTCCATGAATTGAATTTGTTCAATGACTCACGTACTGAACGCGTATTGAAGAAAAATCATCATTTATGCCAACGTAAATATTTTGACCAATCATTATTATTCACTTGTTCAATTCACCGCAAACAACATATTCCAGCGCAATCAATAATGACTGATACGAAACTACACAATTGTACTAATGACGCATTGACCATCAATGCGCCACATTACTAATCATGGAATAAAAATGGATCGTAATTAATTTTCGGAAGCGTGTGAGTGCGCACTATCAAGTGCAGAAGATATTAATGACATTGCATCGTAATGTGACTTGATGATATTGCGTAAATTAATAATAATTAGGTCAGACTGATCATCAAATTAATGTCTGTTTGTGTCTCACATACGCACATTTGTCAGAATGTCAAAAGATGGATTTTCAAAGGCTGAAAGACGAGCATGGACAAACAAAACGCGTATGCTAGGAATATTGATGATTGTTGATTTAGTTGGTTAGTCGCGCTCACTCGCTCATTATTATATCAGCTACATGCATGTTGCATGCGAAGAAGGGTCAAATTGTTTGATCAAAAGGTTAACTCGTTGAACAAACTTTTTCATTGTAACTTTTTTAATTTTTCCAGTCGTGATTAAAAATTAATGTAGCGAGTAAATAGAAATAGTTGCGAGTGATGTATCCAATGAACGTGTAACACGCTCGTTAGCACGTACATATTCGTAATAAAGACACACGCCATCGATTTATAACCCAAGTAAACTAAACATTGCACGGATTTATGTTTGAGCGGATACAAATTGTAAACTATTTATGCATTCATGTATGAGGAGATGATGCATTTGTAAATATGCATGTAAATATGCATGTAAAATGCACAATGTAAAGAGGCGGCCGTCGATTGCGTCTCTCTCGGCTGCATCATCTTTTGCGCTATTCGAGGTGACAGTGGGATTATTAATATTCGCGTATTATTTCTCCAAGGAAGTACTTAGTCGGTTCGCATCGTTTATCATTCGACGGCTGAAGGATATACGCGCGCGTATGTTCGACTGCGTGTATACTGAATGCATGAATGCAAATTGCATTCATTGCAATGTCAATTGGGAGCAATGCATGCAAATGTGCATCTAGGCGCCACTCCGACTTGGGCACAATACCACCATGCATGCGCGTGCATCGCATAAATAAATTTTCATTCAGTACTTTATCGTCGATTTCATATTTTTATCGATGAGTTAAGTTTGATGGCTGTTATGGTTGGAAGCATATTTAGGCACAATATATATTAGTGCGGCAGCTATTATTCAATTGAATGTTTTGTCATAGTTTGTAGTTGGCGGCGTCAAGCACGGTGAAGTTGGTGGTGTAGTGTTGTTGTTGTTGTTGTTGGTCGCGACCCAGTTTCGCTGAAATGTGTCGGTGTTTATGGCTCGCAGCGCATCATCCGCAATGCACTCGGTATTAACCTAAGTAGCCAGCAAAGTACTCGCATCGCGTTGATGAATGTCATTAAGTATCCGCCTCTCTTACACACTCGTAAAAGAAGGAATTTCTAATTTCGTAAAGACAAAAGCTCGCACACTCGCTCGCTTCCTTCTGACGCCGTGCTGCTTGAGATATTCACTCGAGTATTACGAAGGAGATTTTGAAAGGAGAGTGGTTTGTTCTCTTTGGCAAAGCGAAAAGTTATGCTGTGCAGAAATTTTAAATTTATGGAAGAAGATAGAATTTAAATTTTCATTACGTGCACACTTGGATGCAATTTAATTGAAAACTTATACATTGCGCGGAAATGCAAATACTGCTTGTTGTACCCCATATTGTGTCATTAATTTGCGGTTATTCAGCCGCTTAAATTAACCGCAGACGGGCGGAACGACACAAGTAGCATACAGCGATTCGCAACGCACCCTGCGTGCTGTATGTAATGTTAATTTCCATTAGTATTTGGATTGTTATTCGGGCTGGAGTAAGCGTCTGCAGTTAGGATGCATGATGTATCCCCTCCGGCTGGTATTAGCTATCATCAACGATGTGGTTGGGGTTGCAGCAGATGCGTTTAGTTTATTGCAATTTATTTCATCATGAAAATAGCATTACATTCTTTGCTGGATTTAATGATAGCACTTTTCTTGGAAAAGCTCGATCGTAAAAGTGAAAATAGAAAAGAAAGCCAGTCTGATCTCATTTTTTGTTCATATTCCCTCCGGGGTTTTGCAGCAGAATCCAGGTAGAAGCTGAAGAGGAGCATGAATTCGCGTGCACGCGGGCTTTTGTTCGATGCGCACTGTTACCTTGAAATAGATCAAGGCCTCGGCGTTCAACCGCAGTGGAATGTGCCGAATTTTCGGTGGAAAACACAAACGCACGCGTCGCTGTTGTTCATTTACGCGTGGTGCTTCGCCACGTTTTTGGGTTTTCGGTGGCACTGGCACAGCTGGCACCTTGAACCTTACAGAAGGAGAGTAGAACCTTGGAGAGGCGCGCGCGGGCGCACTTTCTATGCCACTCGACATCATATCCAGCTGCTGCCGCCAGCCGTACTGCGCGCACCTTATTGATCCCCAAATGGGACAGGCAGACCAGTGACGGTATTTGCGCTCCCGGTGAAATGCCGCACGCTTCCTATTACAAGTCTATTATTCGGGCAGGGGGTTGGAATCTGTCGAAATCTCGTCGGTCCAAGCGATGCGGGTACTTTAAATGTTTTATAACGTGAAGGGGGCACACTCCTTGGATCGCACCAATTCACTTAGCGTATTTGAAATTTTGCCGCTGACACTTTGGCAAACGTATGTACAGAAATAGGGAGAATTCTTGCTCCAGCTGCGCACATTTTCATTTGCACTCATTGCTGTTATTCTATCGTTTTGTTTGCTCAATGAAGCCATCACGATGCGGACGCGTTATTTCTGCACATTGTGTACGATTCATGTATCGATCGATCACCGAAGGAAGGCCTGGCCGTAATATTTTGCAAAGTTCACTCACATTCTCATCGTGCGCTATCGTGCCGAACAATTGCCTCCTGATAAACGATTCACAATTTATGGTGATAACATAGCAGCTGCAAATTAAGTTTTATCATAGGAATTTCAATTTTTTACGCGTGTAAATTTTCACGTACTATATCAACGTACATATTCATTGTTGATATTTGTAAAAAGCTTGTTAACTTTTACGACACGTTTCTCGTGTTACATTAATAAAACTGGCAGCTGAATAGTGCATCAAATGTCAAAACATTTTGCGGAAAATGGAAATTGCAGAGGGTGGTGGCTGCTTCGCTAAAGGGTAAATATTTAGTCAGCATCGCACCACTATAAATACCTCATGCGCAAATATTTAACTTCTTTGTTCCGCGGATCTATTTCTGGTTTGCTCATTATTAGCGCTGATGGCATTTCATTCGGGCCGAAGGAAAAACGCGTGTATGTTGTGCTTGCTATTCAATGGTCTTTTACGTTTCCGTCTTTGAATTGGAAGCGCGAGCCGTGTATATCGTGTATCCATACAATTTCTGTCAATTTATGCTGCTCTCAGTATGAAACTTGCTCGCGTATAAATTGCGAGCAAGCAACATCTCCACGTCCACTAATTCAATGCTATTAGCAATTGATGAAGCACTACCGGGCTTTATTCAATCAGACGACCTCCGCTTGAGCTTCCTTCAATTAGTTTATGCCACGTGCAATGCGCCAACCTTTCGGGTTACTTCCTGCCCCGCAAGAAAACATGAAAGAGCGGTGAGCATAACGGGGTTGAAAACTTTCGAACGACAAACTCTTTCGCGTGTTACCGTTCCCAACAATTTGTGTTGTGCCGCTCGCCTAGGTGTTCAAACGAGTTTCCTAACGCTCCAGCGCGCAAACAACGATCGCGCAATGCACTTTATGATCATCTTGCGACCGTCTGCGCAAACGTTCTTTGTACGTACGCTAACTATGAGGAGTGTGTGCATCTCTCTGTTCGGCGAGCGTAACTAAATCTGCTACATTCACTCGATGATAATGCATCATAATATGTATCTGACTTTAAACAGTTTTGAAGCTCTTCATGGTGTATCAAACGCGAAAGACGCGTTGAAAAACGCGTCTGCTGCATATGAATAATACCGTTAGACAAGCAGCTAGTTAGGCAAGAAAGTTTTTCAAGTTGGTTGTGATGCAATTTTAACTACTAGGAAAATGAAACTTGACAGATGAATATGGCGAACAAATTTAGAATTGATTTCGCATTATGTAACTAATGCAAAGATGAAATGGCTAATGTCATATTCAAAGGTGTTTTATTTAACGAGTTCTGGAGGATATTACGCTTAGAGTTGATCGTTAAATCATTGATTGAATTATTGCGCCGATTACACAAGCGTAGCTTGCATCACGTTTATTTATTGAAAGAGGTGAACGAAGCCGAGAAAAATGTGTGACAAGTTGACTTAGGTTTTTTTCGCGATAAGTTGTATAACTGTATCAATTATTATGGAATAATGCAATTGACTCGGCGATGCAGTGACGTTTGCAAAAAATGAAATGCGCTGATTCGTGACAGCATGCACACAAAGTGGCCGCCGCCGCCGCCGTCGTCGATGATGGTACCGATAATTATCGGCGCGTATACGCACGGCATTCGTAATTGAATATAATCGTGCGTAGTGTGCACTAACGGCTCTCGATCGTGCGCATGTAATTCAATGGATCGCCAATTATCCGTCCGTCTATCGCGGCCATGTCCATTTTCATCCGGGATTTGCATTCTGCAATGTACAATGTTAACTAAACGGGCGACATGTGTATCTGCATGCGGTAACGTGATAAGAATAAAAGACTGGATGATATTGATATTCGATAGACGATAGTAATTTTCATATGTTAATTGCAAGCGCGCGCGCGCACACATACGGTGATTGGAATATTTTAATTGCAAATGTGCTTCTTGGTGTAATTAATTGAGCATGCAATGAACTTTATAGTTTTTCACGTGCGCATAAAACGTATAGACATAGGCTATTTGCTTTGTAACTTTTCGCTTCTAACGCTGACGAGTAGTGCGCAATAAACCATCATCAACAGTCGCATGCTCGGCGCTCGTGTGTTTAACATACGCTTCGAGAGTTTGGCGGCTGGACGAAAAAGCAAAAAACAACAAGGAGAATTATTCAATGAGCACACGCACGCACACTTTATTTATAATAAATTCCATGTTTACGACCTGTCCGCTGCTCTTTGGCTGCCGCGCGCACGTTTGCTGGCTTCGGCTTTGCGTTATTGATGATGATCATCATCGAGTACCGATCACCACACACTGGCTGCTGATGACCATGCTGACGATGATGGCGTGTTGTGCTGCGGATGCATTCCGCTTCAGTGAGCGGCTTAATTAAGTCATTCGATAGTTATTAATAAATTCAATTCGCAGTCGATCGTGCGCGCACTCTGCTTGCCCATTTACGGTCAATATGCCGTTTTTGTGCATTGGGAAAAACGTGTCAATTTATTGACACGTCGTCATCACCTGCTCGTGCATATTTTTGCGATCGGCGATCATCGATCAGATGCTGTGCGGTTTCGTAATTGCATTAGTTCCTCATGAGCGCGTCCGATTGGCATTGAAATAATGCGGGGAATGAGGATGTAATTTAATAAATCAATAATTACCGCGTCGTGCATCCCAGGAAGCGGCAAATGATGAACATTGAATTTACGAGTTTGTTGTGCGCCGATTGGAAGTGTGCCAGCGCCGAGCGCCAAGCTTTATTACACGCTTGCTTGTGTATTTGCAGAGTTGATAACAACCGAATGGTAAGCCGCCGAATCAATACCACTGCTGCTGCCGAACTAACCTTACACAATGGCAGACCATGCCAAAATCGGCTTTGATAAGGATAAGCACGATTGCGTTGAGCGTTGCACGCTGGAAAGTTTGCTAGATTTGCATTGCTAGGAAGTTTAATTCAAATTAAAAATAACACGGTACTTAATTGAGAATGAGATAAAAAGGGGTTTTATGAATGACAACATGCGTGTGGTCTTTACGCAATTTGTAAGAAAGTCGCCTGACGTTGAGTAGTCTATGATTTCCTTAATATCTAGGTACTTGCGTATAATTGCCAATCTGTACAGTATACGAAGGAAAACCGGAAAACATTTAAATCGTCAACTCGACGTAACTGTATTGCATAACGTGTGTTTTCTTAGTTTTTCTTTTATTTTTGCGCGTGTTTACATTTCATCTCTATTGCAAATATCTGACTTTGCGTTCCGGTTAAATATTAGCAGCTATTAGTTAGCGCAGCAGCCTACGCATACGCTCTTGGCGTGTGGTACATACGCTAGATATAATTATTTGAAATCGTTATTAACTGCACGCATCAGTCGATGAAACAAGCTTAATGTGTGTTTGCATGTTTATTATGAATTATTAACGCGTTTAATTAATAATTATTCCCGCACTTTCAAGCGTTTTGCTACCGACGGCGAAAAAGTATTAAACTTTAAACTTTTGCGCAAACGAAAGAATGTAGTTTAATATGTGCTAAATATAAATGTTAAGCGACTATTTAACTATGACATGACATATCTATTAATGATAGTAGAGTAAATATGGATTTTATTGTCGATTTTACAACCGCCATTGATATTCATAGCGGATTCAGGAATGTTGGTTTATTATTTATAATGTTTCCTAATAGTTCTTCCGGTATGCTTGGCTTGGTTGGTAGTTTTGAGGATAGGATGCAGGTGTAGCCAACATGTACGTAATTGAATTTTCCTACTAGACACGTAATTAATCGATGTGCTAATTGTAATGCCGGAGTGGTAATGTGTGCGCCTTTATTATTGATGTTCATTAAAATTCCACGCAACGCAATAATAATTAGTTTAAATTTATGAATGTGTTGACTGTACGTATTCAGCGTGGTGCGTCTTTTGATGATGATATTGGTGACATAATGAGGTTTGACATTATCATTAAGTTCAGTGTTATCGTCGTGTTGATTAAGTCTCGACCGATGATGAAAGTAAATTGTTCGAAGAATTTGTTTATTTGCTCGTGCCGCGAGTACGAGCAATAATAATACTGGTTTTACTTATTTTTAGCGCCATATTGTAAATAATTCAATCTGCTAATTATGCAATTTGCACATTATGAGTGTAAACAATAAGCTAGTCATTATCGAACTTTTTTCCCACATGTCAGCGCAATGTGAACCCATCGTGAACCGACAGTTAAAAACCGATAAATTACGATTTGTGTAATTGCGCAATAAACGCGAATGACTAATTAATTATTCCAGAACGAGGCAATTCGATTTATTTATAAATAAGTCGGTTACATCTGCACGTGAATAACATTCGGTCTGTCTGACGGACAATAAAAAAGAAACAGTGAAGTGCTTTTTAAAACGCGCTGGGGTCGCTGTATGGTGAAATTATTTACTTATACAATCATCTGCTGTCTCCTATGGTCGAGTGCACAACAAGTGATTTTATCAAAGAGCGGGGGTATTACTAATGAATATGCAGTTGGCGTGTAAGGGTGAAGTATTTTTATAGAGAATGGGGAAAATGAGAGATTTTTATGAATTGTTTTGTCATATGATATGAGCACTGGATGCAAGTACTGCTTGATCCGAAGCACTTGGCGGCTTGTCACCGGTGCGGAGGCGACATGCGTCTAACTAATTTGCAATTTAACCGATTCCACCGACCACGGTGGTATCAATCAGTCACGGACTTTAACCGCGTGTGTGCAGTGCAGTGCACAGATGGATGCTCGTTCTGGTTCACACGCCACCGCGCGCGCATTCACTTTTAAGTATGTGTTTGACTTGATCGTAGTGCACGAAACTCATTAGTTTTATTTAAATTTCTCGGTGCAATCAATGCAGACAAATGCGCACCGCGTCTCGTCTATGCGCAATAAATGAGAATTGCACAGATATGGCGCGGAGAATGTTTGATGAGACCAATTAATTCAGCTCGTAAACACTATCTGTAACCAGCAAAAACAAAATTCTTGTTCGTAAAGTGATTAATGTTTACCAAATTAATTATTTTAGTGTTTTGCTAGACTATAATTTCTTCCATAAATCCCACTTGCTAAATACGTTAAAACTTTCCAAATCACGCGTTAATCGTGCCTTTGATTAATGTTGATAGAATCTACTATAATAATATTTTGTATTACGGTATTAAATGATAAAAGAATGATTGGTGATGGTCTGCTATAAATGTAAACATTATCTGTTGTTCGCATGCAAGAAACAGAAATTTTCAGCGGCTAACTGTAAAGCGGATAAAAATTTCGAAAGAACAAAATGCCTGAATTCCACAATTCTCGAACGCTTGATGGGCATGGCAAAAGAAAAAAGACTTGTGCTGAATGCTGATGATGACGATCATGCTGATGATGATGACATCGCGTAGCGCAATGCTCTCTCTGCATAGCGGCGGAAGAACATAATAGACACCATTTTTTACTTGTTCGGTTGCGTCGTGCCTCTTGCCTTGCTTTATACTTGCTGGCTTGCGCACTTGTAAATAAATCTCAATCTCTGCGGGAGTGCGCGAGCGCAATCCCTGACCAGCATAGCAACCGCCAAACTAAACCAACTAAAATGACATTAATCAACCTGGCTATGCGCGCACCACAAGCAAAACTGGAGCATATTAATGTCATCGTGTATACGACTTAATGAATTGTCATAAAGTAGAAGAAGAAGAAAACGACGAAGGAAGAGGCGGCCGGAAATGTTTGGACATTTCCTTCATTTTTCACCAGCAGTTAAGACAATCACTTGTCGGCGCGGTATGAGGAACAATAAACAAACACAATGCGAGCATTTAATTGATGCAATTGAATACGTAACGAGGCGGTTTGGTTTGAATACTACTGAATCAATTGTCATTAATCAATAGTGATGCGCGTTCGCCTCTTGATGAACTTTGAGTTTGCTGGTGGTGCAACTCGAATGCAAATTTAAGTTATATCATCGGTTATGTTTCCGCGTTCTCTTGTAGTCGACGGATGTTTCTCTTCTTAAACGAGAGACGGATGATATGCAATGGCGCCTTGTACAGCATTGTTACAAACTGTTATGAACGATTGTAACTTTATATAAATTTCGTATTCGTGTATGCGCACGTTGCAGTTTTCGGGCAACGCTAGTTGGCGCATGGAATAAATTCCAAGTCAAGTGCACAAAACACGTGTATTTTGCATTCGCCGATTGCATCGTGAAATTTCGTTTTGTTTGCTTGGCTATGGCTTGTTTGCGCATATTTTACATTTCCAAGTTTACGTGTCAGTGAAGAGAAAGAGCAATAAATCGAGAGTTCAAAGTCGAATACGAAAATAGGAAATATCGCCGAAATATGCATTTAAAAATATCAAGGCAGGATTTTTATACCGAAGGAATTAAATCGATTTTGGCATTATTATCTTTGCATCCAAAGTTTTATGCGCGATTCAATTCAACGGACATGCATTAATTCCAGTATGTATGTTAGTGATTAATGCGCAACGACCTTGACGGGTAAGCGATGTGCCTGCCCGAGCTGTGTTGATGTTGTAGTAAATGTTGGTATTTTTTGTGTTACCATGCCGGGCACCAAGGCATATTTTCACGATGCGGCCGCATTTCCTACACGTTGATACCGCGCGTTTTTTACGATTAATCGATATTTCGGGGGCCTTCACAGCCGCCAGCATACATACGTACACGCGCACATAGAATATATGGAAACGTTGTTTCGGTTTCTTTGCCCCCAATGGACACTTCTTCACTACAGAACACATTTGCCTCGATTGGCAACAAAGGTAATTGCAGTCATACTCGAATGCCGAGTCGACAGTACCTTTATGGTTAATCGATAACTAATCAACATTCACCAATTAAGATTTAGAGTCGGAAAATTACGTGTATTTCGAAGAAAATTGCATTTCGTCCTGGGCCTACCTTCTTCATCTCCATCTCACTTCGGTGGTAATCCAACAATTTCGTAATCCAAATTAATTGCGCACTTTCCACTCGTTATCCGCACTGTTGTGATGTGGTTCACTCGGGCCGGAGAATTTTGGCGCCCTTTTTTATTTTGACGCCACACTCGGCGAGGGGGAATTCCCAGCCGAATATTTCAACTTGCTGCACCTGGTGGTAGGTACGCACTTGGAAGAACTACTATCAAACACCACTCGAATTATTATGCCGGCACGAAATGCAATGCGCGTGCAATTAAATCAAGTTTGCAACTGTTGATGCGAACCTCCTGGATGTGTTTCGTTCGTCGGGTGCTAGAATAACTGTGTGCGGTTGTTCGGTGTTTCGTCGTTTTATTCGAATCGAATCAAATTTGAATTGTGTTCGCGCTATGTGCACAAACTTGCTTTGTTGCGCTCTACGACCGCTCTCCACGGTGCCGATCGTTGAATGATCCGGTTTTCGTTTACCGTCCGTCGTCGTTGTTACATCGCTCTCGCTCCGCTCCGTTCCGTGCGCTTGAACGGCGGCGATGTTTGTCAGTGCGCATATCAGCAGTGCTGCCCTTGGCTGCCACCACCACCATCGCCACAACGGGCGCTGCGAAGGGATGAGCTTGCCGCCGCCAGATGCTGACGTCACTAGACAGTTCTTGAAGCGCCTGCCCCATCCGGCGTGCTGATTCAATGCGTAGAACGAACTAATCATTGCGTTTCGCGAAAATGTCGAAAATGTTCATACGCTTGCGTAACTATGTGGTGAGTCACTTATCGGTGTTGAATTTGCAAAATTCAAATGCTTAATATTTACTATTTTTAAACAAAATGAATGACATTTCATTTTATGTCTTCTTGATTTATTTGCATATACTTATTTATAGGCAGATATTTCCACCTATGATGTCAGTAGTAGATTGTGCGGACGGGTATTCGCATTAACCGTTTTTATGATGTTATCCTTCAGATTATAATTTGCACCATGTCGGGATAATATCTCAGACTTGTCGACGTCATAAAGAAAGGCGCATGGCGTTGATGTAAAATTATGTTGAATGATTAGTTTTGTATTAGAAACGTGCGCACGTTGTGGAAAGATTCATTACTCTGTAATTGCATATTAATCTCAATGTAATCCTTGGACGTAAAAGCAAGGAGTTGAGTGACTTTGACTCGAGTACCTTTGTAATATTTGCACTAATGCAATGCTCGCTGTGCATTGCTATGCAGATGTCTGCGCGATTGGATGCTGTTGCAAACGCTACGAATTTTGATTGTGCCTTTCTATTAGGATGTAGCCAATATTGCAAATTGTGTGCAGCAACAGCTGGAGATTGCCATTTGATGGCTGAAACGACAACGAAAATGAAACGATTACTTGTGTCATCGTGTTTAAAGGCACATTAAAACGGTTTTGCGATTTTTATTTTAAGCTTATGAGCACATTTATATGGTCCTAATGATGTTTTGAGTATGTTGTTATTGTTGTTTTTGGCAATTGACAATAACACGGATAATATTGGCATTAACCGCTTTTGATGAATTGAATCATATTATTCAATTACAACACAATTCCTGCACGTTTAATGCGCACTTACTTGTTAGTTAGTTTAGAACATATAACACGGTACGCGATTATATGCTAGAATATTATTATCTTTCATAGGCGTTGTTTCGTTGTCGTTTTGCGTAGTCTTTGAAAATCATCTCATTCATTTTCTTTGCACACTGACATCACCATCAGTTTTGTTTGCTTTTCATGACTCACTATGCACGTTAGTTGGTTGTTTTCTCATGTGTCTTGGAGTGATGCCCTTTTGCCGGGGAAGAATGCTCGTAGAATAAATATTTGCTGTGCGCAGGAATGGAAGCGTTGGAGACATGTATAAATTACTGGGAGGACGCATTGGCGGCTTATCGCTCAACAGAAGCGGGCGGTGGACCTCTTGCGGTGTTGGGATCTGAAGAAGCAGGCTTCTGTCGTGATCTGCAGCACTTGCTGGAGGCGGCGCTTGATTTGCAAGAAAGTTCAGAGGTACTTTTCTTGGATGAACGCTCGGTCCTCTTCCGACCTGGTAGCAAAGATCGTCAACACGATGAACACGGCCTAGATGCGGACTTGTCCGGCGCTGAAAGTTTCGCTTCTGCTCAGGATCAAGTAATGATGATTTATTATGATTGAAGGACGAGAAACATTAAAAATGCGTTTTAGGTTGCGGACTTGCGTGAATTTGAGGAATTTACGGAACTATTTCCTGACTTGGAATTACTACCCTTGTATCAGGCAGCGTTGCGACAATTGGAGAATGGCGGTATACCTTGCAGATCATTACGTACTGATTTAGTAAAGTGCGGCACGGATGGTGAATATCTATCGAAATTACACTGCCTTCGATTGGCATTTCAACACATGCTCAGAGAACATAACAACTACAATTGGTTCGTTGACGCCGGCAGACAGATTTTAGCGGATTTATTACTGTACGCAGAGAAGGATCCGAAGGATTTTCTTATAGCCTATGAAGATATGTTACGTTACTTGCAAGACACTTCAAATTGGCGAGAGATGGAAGAGGAATTGAGCAGCAAAGGCGTAAAAGCTTTGACGTTTTACGATGTCGTATTAGACTATATTCTGATGGATGCATTTGAAGACCTCGAGTCGCCACCGTCTTCAGTCACTGCAGTTGTGCAGAACCGATGGCTGTCGAACGGCTTTAAAGAAACTGCGCTAACTACCGCTGTCTGGTCCGTTTTAAAAGCGAAGCGTCGAATGTTGCGATTTCCTACGGGTTTCATGGCACATTTTTACAATATAAGCGAACAACTTTCGCCATTATTGGCATGGGGTTTCCTGGGGCCTGATGATTCTCTAAAGGAGACATGCATTTATTTTAAGGATCA
Organism: Anaulacaspis nigra; assembly: GCA_030264675.1. Taxonomy (NCBI): domain Eukaryota; kingdom Metazoa; phylum Arthropoda; class Insecta; order Coleoptera; family Staphylinidae; genus Anaulacaspis; species Anaulacaspis nigra. The sequence goes on along the minus strand of JARJDV010000356.1, from coordinate 149,379 downwards.
AGTCATGGGTTTTCTAGCTGATATTTTTAACTTTCAAAAATGTAAATTTACAAATGTGGAAGAGCTTTCTATAGATGTCTTCAAGCACATGAAGATACGAGTTGATAATATTTGTCAACGTCTAACAATTCAGGTTTAGACAGAGTCATTTCTTAGATAGTGGTGGGGTTGCTTATTATGGAGATGTGCAGCACAAAATGATGATATCTTTAGCTCGCATAATTTGTGAAAACTATTTATTGATAATTTACCATTATGACATTCCGTGGTAATTTTTGTTTAACCACAAATTAAGTCACCCAACATATTATGTATCTTCTCCGAAAATAGCATTAATTAAACGGTATACTACGAACTTAACTGCAAATGATACTCTACGTCAATTGAAAGTCAGGTAGTAGATATCCTTGATAGATATTCAATTCATTCGTAAAAATAATCACCGCATCATGTCAATGATCAGTTAGCTGATTTATAAATATATGTGGTTTCTGTTTCAGATTGTTTTTAAAAGAGTTGTGGGCAGTTTAACGATAACTAACGCTTCATTCGAACGAAGCAGCACTGTAAAAATCCGTATGGAATGAAATACAGGAGCTTGTAGGAATTGGAAAACATGGAATTATCAAAGGTAAGATTCAACCCCCCATATGTAAGCAATATGTAAGTAAGTAACATCTAATAGATCTCTTTGATCTGGTAACAGCATGGTGAACTTGTCCGTAGGTAGGTTTGTTCAAATTAGTTATGTACCTGTCATGGTTTCCTAAATACTTGCTTTTTCAGAGCTTATTACCTAGCTGGATTCAGCTGGAATAAAATTATGGGTATATTTTGAGTTTATTAAAACTTTGGTTGTTGGTACATAACTGCTACTAAATTTTGATGTGATTTCGAAATTATTACTAATTAATTTCGTAATTTGAAATTTCAATACAACTCCCCTACTACTAGACTTGGGAGCTTTAAACTTGATAAGTACATTGTCATTAGTGCTTCAATAGTTTATGCATTATGGTATATGCTTTATAACTTATTTTATGTAATTTCAGGTAATCGCTAAATGCATAGCGGTATAACCAGTGATTAATTGTTATTTTGGTTCATTTATGAATGGTGATTTTCAATAATTCAGTCATTAGTGATATCTTTCAACAGGTCCCCCAACTAATAGTAGTTTGTATAAATTTAGTTGCAAACTCCCTTGCAGCGCGCCGTATGTACCTAAATAACAATGTCACACTTTTTACCGCCATAATTACCCATATCATTAAAGAAGTTATAACAGTTCCGATAAGGCCATAGTTAGCACGGCGGTCGGGAGTTACGCTACCGCGATTTTTTGCGAGAACTTATGTTTGTGTTGAAATTAGGCATGCGGATAGGGCTCGGCAACCTGATTAACATTTTGCACAACTCTGAGGGAAGCCATAGTTCGAAAGGTATATAAGTATTAAAATTTCTCTTTTGTGGCGGAAAATGTTGCCCATGACATGTAGCGCTATCCTTGGAGAAATATAGTGAACTACACAAAAACAAACTATTATGGAGATTTTGGTAGATGTCACAACTAGTAACTCAATTTTTGAATTTTTTTTCATAAATGAAGCACAATAATACTCACCAGCATATATTTTATAATTAGATACACTTGATTACTGGATATGATCTCATGTATGATTTGCCTGGAATAAACAACATTAAACACCTAAAAAATAAAAAGAATAGGTAGTTGCTCCTTCGGATGCCTGGAATTTATATGTACTAACACCAATAATTTTAAAATTGGATTTAATACCCGAACAACACAGACATGTCCTCGTCAAGTCAAACCATGATTCAAACCTCATTCTACTGCTCTTGAATAAAAATCTATAAATCTAAATAAATCTGCAGATTAATTTTTAATCATTATGATTAATTATTTGCCTGTGCTTGTTTAATGCCTAGGAATAAACAATTGCATACAAATCAATAAGTTTCTACGTTTAGACATATCTCAAACATAAAGTGCATAAACTGAATCATCAAACAATCAATAAAGTAGACAACTTTTTATGTAGAGTTTTAAATCATGTAATGCTTATGCAAGAAATCAATACTGCCTTTAACATAAAATGGGTCAAAACTCACTGAATTTAAATCCTAAATTCCTATCAAACAGAAACAATTTGAAGATCCAACTAACTTGTAGTCCAATAATTATCCTGAACTAATTGAATCATAGATGATTTTGGGTCCCATCAAGGAGTACTACTATTGTATATTTGACACCAGCCCAGCATAATTGAGCTGCTGAAGTCAAAATAGTATCACACTTGATCACACTATTCATCACAATCACGCGGAATGGCGAAATAATAATTAAATTTCATTCTAATTGCTTTTAACAATGCAATAAATAGCATTTACACCACAGAGTTTAAGTAGCACTTAGATGGCTGGTAAGCCTAGTCAGTAAATGTATTTTATGTGAGTTTAAATTCAAATTGAATCAAATATGCTATTTAATATAAATCGTGCGTTATTCTCTGCTGTAACATCGTTTAAACGGACAAGTTTACTTACTAAATAAAACCATTGCACCTCAAACTGTGCTACTGTTGTTTATATACACTTATCCGCTACTGAATTCTATTTTCTATAAGGATGTTAAACATTTAATATACAATCATCATGTCAAATGTAGTATCCTTCTCTTTGTTTAATGCTTTTCCATTGGGGACCCTCAAAATATTGAAATTAGCCAACTGCTTTATACGACTGCAAAACGCATGGTTCTCAACTACTGTCAAAATTATGAACTAGCGCCAAGCAGCAAAATGAGTCCGGAATGTATAGTTTAAGGTTAAAGAAGTTTATCTTAGTTTGTTAACTCTTTCATTAAACTATGTGTGTGCTCCCACAAATTGCCAATGTCTGATTTAAATCATATATTTGTGAAAAATTTAGGAATGTGATAGTAGTGTACGCCTATTGCTAGTTGCAATGCATTGCATAAAAGATATTCGACAAATTGATGATGTTCAGATTCTCAAAGACAAGATCATCAAAGTTGAGTAAGTATATGTTTTGTGTTACCACAAGTTGAATAAAACTTACTCTTTTAGCACCATATTTGCTCTTGTTGGAGAGAAACAAAATAAAATATCATCATTAGAATCTAAATGCAAAAAATTGCTTAAAGAGAATGCTAGATTAACATATAAAAATAATGAACTACTAGGCAAAATAAATACATATGATCAAGAGAAAAAACAACAACAGGATGATCATCAAGCTGACCTAATTGCTAGACAACAGAAATATGACCAATTAGAGCACAAATTAACTAAGAGAATCAAAAGAATTAAGAATCGTCAACTTAAGAAGCTGCAAAGTACAAGGACAAGGTTTATTAAAATTGTTAATGTTGAGAAGAGAAAGTATAGAGATGCTTCTAATGTAAGTAATTTGGTCTCTCATTTCCTACAATGAAATATGGCTTGTTTCAGAAAAAATACTCCTTACAACTTCAGCAACTAAGAAAGATCATAAAACACTTAAGGAAACAAATCAGTTGTTCTCCCACAGTCAACACAGCTTCTACAGCTGATAAGGAAAACACTGCACCTGTCAAAATTAAACCAGAGCTTGAAACATATTCCAGCAAGGAAGAAGAAATATGTGATACCATCAATGTAGAGGCAATACTTGATCAGATGTTGGATTACCCAAAACTTCTCAGTCCCTTTAGTGAAGTTGTTTTGAGTGATATCATATTCAACAAAAGTGTAGGTATACAGACTGCTAAATCAACTGTTACAAGACCAATTCAAACTGATCTTTGTTCAATGTCCTTAAATAAAAGCTCAACAAATGTTGTAAGTATTGGAATACAATGTGTTCATGAATCAGAGAAGGCAATGCAAAGAACTACGCATGTGCAGACAGTCCAAACTGAAACTAAATGTCAAGTAACTGAGACACAAACAGAAGGGACTGTAACTAAATCAGTGTCATCACAATGTTCACTCGCAGTGGTTCTAGACAGTAAAGTTACTTTGAAGAGAGCTGTAAATTACCTGAAACAGTCCCATTGCTCAATTGGAATACACAATGGAAAACTTACACATTATAGCAAAAAATCGACAAACTGTTTACCGATGGCTAACATTGTGTATAAGAATGTTATGCGTCGGCTAACTAAGTACATAGACCAGCATTACGGAAAGGAACAGTCACGTAACTTACGGAAACGCATGCATGGTAATATCTTGCAACAAACGACGCAACTAGAAAGAAGTCGAAATTTAATGCTATATCATCAACGTTTAATGGATGATACTGATAGTTCTGGATATGACAGCAGAGTTGATATTGGTATAAGTCCGCAAACTTTAGAGCCTACTAAACCATGTATAATAATTAATGCATCAAACTCACCGGATACGAAGGAAATTGAAGAAATATTTAACTATGTTAGTGTTCCACAAGTAATATCGCCACTTAAAGATGATGAGGATTCAACAAATAACGAACTTGAAGCCTTCGAAGAATCACGTCAAGAAATCGATATCAAAGAGGGTATGAAAAAGGAAGAAGTACCCATTAAAGTGAGCAAAAAACAATCGCGTGTAAATTCCTTAGCCAATATACAGAAGAGGATCAAACAATGTAATAAAATTTCGATATCAAATATAACTGTTAGCAGTGATAATCCGGTCATTGAAACTCGGAAGAAACGAATCGCGCATAAGACAAACGAGCAAACATCGCGACCGCTTGATCTCACCCAACAAAGCACATTTAATCTTGCTTCACTATTGACAGAAATGGAACCCTCTTCCAAGAAACAAAAATTATGTGATGATTTGCTACCAAAGATTGAGCATAACAAGCGGCCAGCATATAAAATTGAAGTTAAAAGCGTCAAAAAAATAACCAATGCTATCAAGTCGCCGCAAATTACACCGAACCAAATTAGTGACGATGCTGAATTAATAAAAAATAGAAGTTTGCAAGAACATTCCTATTGCGTGATGAAACCCCCTGAGCTTAAAGTTAATGACGAGCAAGAAAATTACCAAGAAGTGGTAGTTCCGGATAAGACTCCAATAAATTTAGATAAACCCAAAGTAAACACGGAAACCAGTTCAGAAAATAGACTATTATTAAGTCATGATGATGATAATGAAAACTTAGACCTTGAAGTATTTGGTATTGATAGTGTCAAAAAAGAAGATATCCTCAAACGGAAACAACCCGTAACTTATAGTAAGTTAGTTCTAGAAAATCAAGCAACAATACTATTAATAATTTGTTTCAGTTGAGATATCCCAAATGCTTAACAACCTGGCACGTCTAGGAGGAGATGAAAAATTATGTAAATTGGAATATCAAACCCTTAGAGATCTCGATACTGATCATTTGAATTTGTAAGTGGACTTCAAACTTACGACTAAAATAATTTAAATCTCTGCTTTATTATAGTTATATAATGCACTATATTAAAAGTGATACGTCTGAGGTAGACGAACCGAAAAGTCCAGTTCAACCGAGACTTACAATTAAGCAGAAAGTACTAATTGGGGCGCTGTGTTATCTTGAACGAGAAAACCAGAAACAATATATTATACCTCTGATGAAATTATTCGAAAAGTACTTACTCTTCAGTAAGATTCGTACTGTTGATGCTTTGGAAAACCTCGCACGTGTATATGCAGCTATGAATCGCATAAGTGGTCGACTTCCTCAAGTCAGAATGTTTTTGTTGGATCTTCTATACTTACAACCAAAATATAAATTTAGTATTTTTTATACAGTTATCAAAAATTGGCCAAGATTGTTAAGGCAACTTACTGATAATTATAAAGGTAAAACTCACAGTAATTTACAGACAATTTCAATCATGAAATTGATTTTCGCAGGTGCTGGAATTGACCGAGCTCTTGCCTATGTGATCCTAAAACAAACCCATATTGCAAAGGATAACCAACAGCACACTGAAGACGACGATCAAGAATTTGGCAATATTGGTGTAATGAAGCAATTTTTCAATATTTACTATAGATATCCAAAGGAATCATACTGCGAAGAAAATTTGATGAGCGAATTTCTGGAAGCATTCATGTGCGGAGGCGGCATAGAATACGAAGTCGCAATGGTATTAATGTGCGTCTACCAGCCAGGACCGTGGATCTACAAAAAGATTGAGTTAATTGGAGAGCTGTGCAAGGTTAGCAAAGACCGTGAAATTGTCAAAAGTCTTTTGCAACTGATTGATGCAATAAACTCAAAACTTCCGTCGCAGTATCAAGAGAAAGTACAAAATTATAAATGTGGTCTTAATACATGTAGGTATTAAATTAACTTATGTAGACAATTAAAATTAATCATTGAATTTTCAGGTATAGAAATTGTGCAACAGAACACAAATGGATAAGTGCCTCTTGGTAAACCAACACTGTTAATTAGGATAAATTATTGAAGAAAGTTAATTATTTTTTCTATTTCATAACCCATGAAGAATAAATATGAGTTGATATTTCTATTTTAAATTCGTTTCATTTCCGCTCACATGCTTTATGGTTACATCGTTATTAATGGCACCGGTTACATGAATTGATATTACTTGGAGATGGCGCGCGCCAAAAAAGAAATTCCCTAGCATTCGGTTGGCAACAACAAACTCTTCCTAACATTATTCAAAAGACACCCCCAACCGAGACTACTCGCTACAATAAGCTCTACGGTAGCCGAAAGGCTTATGAAAATGTATAGGGCAACTACAATACGAAGTATTTTATTGAATGATATTAATTGTTTTAAGTATTATCATTATAATTTGTTTTAAGTATTATCATATGTACTATTTACAAGATTGGTAATAAAAATTGATGCGGTGATGCGTTTTCATGTTAGGATGTAATGAAACTTTTTAATATAAGGCCTCTTGTGGCTTACCTAACTGGAATAAAATAATTTTTGTATGAATGAAATGCGCTTGCATAAAGTTAATAAAAACTTGATTACACCTATGTTCTCTGGTGATATTTACAAATACAAAATCGGGATTCAATAATTAGCCAAACATGAATGATTTAAAACATACACAATTGAAAACAGCCAGAAGACGTGAATCATTTTCGAAAAATTGTCAACCATAAACATATTATAATATACTAATTACTTAGATTGTATAATTTATGACATTATTTAATCTTGATAATTGCAATTTTCAATGTTCCTTCCTTCGAATATAACTCTAAATTTGCCCATTTGTAAAATAATTTGCTAATTGAAATTTTTTTAATATTTTTTTTGGACAGTCTTCAAATGCAGGCAGGACGTTTTAACAAAGAATGCATAGAACGGTAGCCTAACATTTTTTTTGTAAACAAATATATTGCGTTTCTTTGCTATTTTGTTTTCTTTGCTTCTTTTTCATATAAGACTAGTACGGAAATATTGCATCAGAATGTCCACGAGGTTTCAAAAACGCGCTTGCTAATTAATACATGAAGTTTGTTGTTGCTCCTGATACGGAAAATCAATATTAAAATTTGTTACCCACTCAAAATATACACAACGTTCGTACGAACATTTTTCTTAGCGTATGAAATTGTAACCGTTACTGGCAATTGGCGTATAGTGTTAGAATAAAAATACCATCTCTTCATTGTTGTTCGAGCGTTAATCGAACATCCTATTTACATGTGTTTAATGTGAATCTGCAGCGTTTGATGCGAGCAGGATTGAGGTAAACAAAATAGTACAACGTTTGTATAAATTACAAAGTCCGCACTCAATTGCAACCTCTAAGGTTCAGCATCACTAAGAAAGTAATATCTTATTGTTGCGTAGTATAATGGCACTCACGTATTCGATTTCGCATATCCCTTGCAAAAAAATGTCTGTTAGTAACAAAACCGTTGAAAATATAACAAAAACATAGAAATAATAAATCATTTTGTCTTTGTACTTAAAACGAGAATTAATCAACACTTATTTAAGGTAATGTCCAAATGTCATTGTTCCTCACAAATCATTCAATTTTCATCAGTTTATAAAGTCTAAATTAGAAACAAATTAGGCACTTTGGTCCTTTTTTATTTTGTCTAGATTCGCAGTCGTGTTGATGTTCGAAAATTGTTTTATAATTACACCTCCAAATATGTCGATGCAATTTATTGATATTTAATAGTGAATTTCGTACTTTCTCCCTTTTTTTTAACAAATACTTACGCGGAGCATATATTGACATCTCATCCGCTTGCATCCTTGACTAACCGGCTAGTCACTGCACTGCTCCGCAACCTCCTAATGTACATTATAAAAGTTAATTTGTCTTCACTAGCTCCTCGAATGTGTCAAAGAGATCACCGGCGCTCTCTTCAGAACCCATGCCAAAGTTGTACTCCGCATATTGCGGCGGTTCCAAATTGATAAATGGCTCACAAAACATTGGATCCAGGAAATCTGCAATGATAGAGAAATAAAGAAGTTAGCCAACGATGATCGACTTGACTATTCGCCGTCCAATTGTAATTATGAAATGGAATGAATAAAATGCGAGTGTTAGATGTTTAATTGGTAACGTAATGAGCTGAATCCCATGGTGCTACGAGCTTAAAGAATAGGTGACGCACCCACGCACAGAACCCAGCTTATCACACTACCCCAAAAAAGCAATAACAAGAAGTTGCATATTAAAAGAACGTTAAGTGTGTGCACCTGACAAAATGCCACATCGATTATGAGACCACACTCATGTAAAGCTTAACATATTACCATGTATCACCCGTCCGCCGACATCCCAGCGAGCATCTCTCTTCCTCAAATTAATAAAGCTGATTATAAAATGACCTCGTAGTTAGAACTCTGCCTGTGATGTGACATAATGGATACACAAGTCACAGTCAGAACTCCCCTACGCTGCCATTATTAACATTTAAAATAAATACGAATGCTGCTGGTTAATTAAGCAATTGCGCCTTGTTTAGTGAATTAGATAGCGAAGCAGCAAAGAGTACAGAGACCAAAAAATATGAAAATTCCAGAATTCAAAATTATACTAACCGATTCTATCGTACAAGGAAAAGCTGTCCTCTTGTTTAACTTGCACCGCCTCGTTCTCCTTATGATTCGTTAACGGAATATTCATTAAACCATCATAAAGCTGCTGTTCTGGCTGAAGGTGTCCATGATTAACATTGTTGGACAATGCTTGGGAATAAAGGTCACGTGATTCCGATTTCACAGGAGCGACATTCTGCGTTGGTACATCCTTAGAGTCTTTCGAAAACGTAATTTGTCTGCAGGTCTACAAAAGAAGGACGGTTACGTTAAGCATCGATTTATAATTAAGCAATGATTTTAATTACCTGTGTCGATATGGGTTTGTAATCCATCGGAAGGTCTAATGAAGGTACAGGAGGCGTTAACCAAATATTTTGGCCAATGCTAGGATCGACCTGCAGGTCTTTAAGCAGAGGATCAATCGGCGGGAGAACTTTTTGCCTTTCAGTGTTATCAGGACAAAGAAAAACTTCAATCTCCTCAGTCTTGCTCTTCATCTGCATTTTGTAGCCGCCCTCATTACTCGAGGGCACATCCAGTTTTGAATCGGGCGGTGCTTTAATAGCCATGATTGTTTTGTTCTTAAACTTTGGTATCGACTGAAGATCCTGATAAGTAATGTACGCCAAGTGTTTCTTTTCATTAAGCTTTTTAAGCTTCTCCTCGGTGAATTCAATCATCTCACTGAGAATCCTCTCTTCCTTATCCAAGTCATCCAACTCGTGGCGTAGCGACGTACTGTGTGTAAACTGTTTCAGCTTCACTTGATTTTTTGATTTCTTCTCCAGCACGTCGATGCCCTCTAACACGTTCGTGATATCATAGAGCCGCCTCTTTTGCACCTGCAGCTCAATGGACGCGACATTCAAATCGACCACCCCATCACATGAGTTCTGCAGAAGATCCTTGAATCGTTGAGTGAGCAAACTGAGGGACGTATCGTGTCGACTGTTCTTCTTGCCTGTGCCTGTGGTGGGCACCGACATCGGCGACGGCTGCAGTTTTTTCAACTTCTTGGGCGGCGGTGCTTTGAACTCTTGATTGAGTGGTATGTGGATCTGCTTCGGATCCATGTTGAGCTTTCGTTTCACTGCTGGCGGCTGTAGGGTGTACGTTGGATAGATTTGATTCTCAGGCGTCGCACCGTATTCGTGGTCGCGCAAGTGCGGACTTGGCGTGAATTCGGTTTTGATGGGTCCCATGTCTGGGGTCGACGTGGATGGCATCGAGTTGTAGTGACATGGACTCTCCGTCACCGCTCTTTTGGCTGTGGCACGTCTCATGATTTGTACTTTATTGTTCAGCACCAACGTTGCAATCTAAGTTCACTTTGCTAATCCATATTCGTGCATCTGTAACAACAAATAATCTAAATAGTAATCGTGCAAATCCAATAAGAAGTGGAGGCATTTTTGAGCAAAGACCAGCACGGTATTAGTCGCAGACAGAGGATAAATAAAGCTATTGGATTCCAGTTAAGGTCAGCCCTGTACGTGTGCTAATGTGCTGGGTAATTAGCGAACTTGTTTGGATTCCTTTGTCACGGTTTCGCTGCGCTGAGAAAATGGCCCGAAGATTTTTTTCCTTGCACAGGGAGGGTCTAATCATCGTGTGCATAACCTACGAAGCCCGATCACCTCTAATGCCGCCACACCGCCGCAGAAACGTGTCACACGGTTCGACTTGCACACACGTCTTCAAGGCTGCTTGGGCCTTCAAAAATACCGCGATCGAGGCCTATGCTAAGAACAGTACGCTAACCGCCATCACAAAAACAAATGGGCAACGGACTCAACGAGAATAGACCGCAAGCACATCCCCGAACGTGTGACGAAAACAATAGTCACAAAAGTCGCATTTTCTTACCGATGCTTTGCTGTGAGCTGGCCACGCTTAAATCAGCGAACTTCAATTGATGCCTCGCTGCCGATTTAAATGGCCAAAACAGGTCGGCCGGCCTATTTCAACATGTTAAATATCGAAAGAATAAAAATGGTCGCCGACTGAAGTCCGGCGTCGCGGATGCAAACCGCTCTCGGCGCGAGCCGATTTCACCACACCACGTTCACACGTTTTCCACGATTTTCGGCTCGCCGCGTAGCACACGAAAGCCTCTATACGACGACATCAAATAATGCTTGATCCAGCCACCCGCACTCGCGAAAAATGATTGCAAAATTGCAGCACTAACCGCCAGCTCGCGATGGTCGCCAGCAGCAAGTAGCGTGCTTCTCGCTCGGTCTGCTAACCGCGATGGAATTATTACAAAACATCTGCCATCTGAGGCAGGCAGTTGGCGCGCATATAAGGCGCAAGCGCGTAACGGCAATATACATCTGATCGTAGGATACCTGAGAGACCCCGAACGTCGTCGCGCATGCAGCTGTAGGAGACGGGCAAGCCTACGTCTCCGCTATTAAAGCACACGCGCGCGCGTACGCGTATATGAATGTATAGGATGCGTACGTACGCACGCATACACAATTCGCCAGCGAAGAATCATCATCATCGTCGTATCTAATGCAAAATTCGCAGATTGTAACACAACTAATCATACCTATTCCTTGATTGCGGTGCACGTTTAGCCTGCACATGGGGTTAGAGTACGATGGCGCGAGACTTGCACTAACCAAACCAACAAACGCGAGCCAGATCGTTGGCGCGTTCGCCATGCGCTTGTACAATTGGACAGATAAAGAAGGCGCAATATGTAAACAAACGTACGCGTACGAACTGTGTAGTTTATAGTGGCAATGCGGACGGCAGTTGCAGACTGAGGGAATTCATGCATAGCCGGTGTATTGCGTTCACTTTCTCGTCTCTACCCAGCTAAACGCCACTAAGCGGCGCTGTTAACATTTAAACCGCCACTTTACTATCATCGCCCACCCCCGCTGAAACAATACGCAGCAAATTTTCATTGATCAACATCCACCGCTATCAACAAAAGACACCACGTGTCGCCGCGTATTTGCATGACGCAATTAACGGTCTGCCAAGAAGACGACAGGGTAATGAAGGGTGCGGATAGCACGAGCCGTTATTAAAATATAACGTTTAATCTCGTGATCGCTGAAAATGCAACCACCACCTGGAGACAACATTGTACACGCATGCACCTTTTCTTTGCTTGGTACGCGTACCTTCGACCTTAGCTAACGAACGCTGCGCGCAGCATTCTTCGTACCCTCGAGATTCAACGAGAGCAAAAGAAGAAAAGGACTTGAATGCACCGGCCTGAATTTTGATATGCGAGCAAATAGCGAGCAGCAGCAGTAGCAGTCGTTAGACTTCCCCATCCAGTTCGAGATGATTTTGAACAAAACCAAGAACAACACCAACAACAGAAGTAGGAAGCGACCACGAGCGAAAAATTTTTAACCGAAAAAAATGACAATGTCCCGAATATGCTAATCCGACACGTTCTGCTACTCCATAAGCGGTGATTATGCTTCCTGTCATTTGTAAAAATACATTTCCTGAATCATTCGACCTCTCTATGCGCATAATAATAACAAAACCACATTAGCGCTATGCCACCAAACGCACAACGCAAGTAATTTGAACAATTTATGAAAACGACGCGTGTGATATGCACATGTTGTTTATATACGCGTTCACCTTTTTTGTCGATGTACAAGCAGCCAGTGTCAGATATTAATTATTGTTTCATTAAGCTTTTTGGGTGTGTACGCAACTCGCATCCACTCGATTTAGGGAGGCTGAGCTGGTTGAATCTTGGGAAGCGGCCAACATCCAATATTTGAAGCGCTAAACAACCAACTCACTTTATCTAAACGATGCGACGCGCCACTAAAATATATAATGTTTCCAGTCTTTTTAGTGTTTTCAACGCGCATATACATGGCGTGTCGGCCCGATCCTCTTCTCCTCTCTATGAAATATGCAAAGACGCATTCGTCGAAAGAGCTCTAGGAAAATCTGTTTGCCGTTTAGTCATTCAGTGCAGCCGAAGAGTTTTGTTGTTCTGCTGCATGCGCTGCTCTGCGTGTGTTTGCGTCGAGCTTTTTTCCGAGTCTTTCGACAAGTGCCGGTTGCTCCCAGGACCAACGACGACCACCCTGCCGAGCGCGGGCATTATTTTCGATACATCCTGTAAGGGTTACGGCCGCGTCACGTTGGTGTGCACCAACGGCGCTGGATTTATATGGGTTGCAACTGAATTCCACATACTTTTTGCCGCGGCGAAGAGACTTGGAGCTCTCGCGCGCGCGTTTGGCTTTTCTTTCTTCTTGCGTTCGTTCGACACACATATACCTATATGATAAACATAGTCTTGAGCCGTATACTTGCTGCAAGTCAAAGAGAGGCGAGCACCGCCGCGTCCATTGCGCGATGTATTTAGCCGCATGCCTGCTATACATAGCCATTCTTCGCGTTCGTTCGTATTGTTTGAGGGTGCACGAGCATGCGTTTGCGTATGATGCCTGTTGCTCTCCTTAGCGGCGCTTGATGACTCGTCGCCGTCGTCGTCAACCAAGGCTAGCCATACAGCGATTCGCTCAGCTAGTTGGCTAAATTTGGCGGTTGAGTGCCACAGGGAGCTTCACCGCGTAGAATTGTCAATGTGCGTCTGATTGATACGCCCAATCACAATACGAATGAGTTTCGCTAATATTGGTAACATGCTTGCCCGTTGTGGTTTGGTTTGGATTTCAGCTCTGCTACTGCCATAACGTTACGTTATCGTTTTGCGTTCGAAGCATGCACGACTAAAAATCGAGTACAAGAGTGCAAAATTTATCAAAGCAGCGATTACGTTGCTCAACGCCGTATTACATCCATTCTCCGGTATCGAATCATAATAATAATGTAACGTTTCGTCGAATCGACGGCGTTGCGTTTGGTGCGAAAGTGTGCTAAGAAAACTTTAATTAAATCTATTCGATGAGAACACGGCTTCACGATAACGCCCGCTGCCTCATGTATGCTTAGAGAATGAGTAATAAGACTGATAACAAAAAGGAGCACAACTCGCCACGAATGAAAAATGCAACATACTGAGGGGGAAACTAAACCCAACCGACACTTCTGGAACATAACGCTCATCACCATTGGTATGCACTTGCTCAGCGTGTTGACAAATCATTGACTCTCGGTGCCAAGAAGGGAAAAACACGAATACCGGAAGCGATAGTGTTTTGTCGCAAAGGTTGGGTTATGGCACTTACCTCAATTGTTACAAGCTGAACATGAATGGCTGGCGGTGCACTAACCAACAAACGAGTAATGCCGGTGGACGTCGTCGGTAAATGGGACCAGTTTTCTCACTTCCCTAACGCTAGGCTCTGCTGCGGCTGTAAGCTAGCGAGTTGTTGCAACTTATCGAATTCCTCGTTTCCAATCAGCCCCGCTCGTTTGTTTATTGCACTTGGTTTCGGTGAGTAAATACTGAATGCCGATTACTGCCTCCTCCTTCATACGTTGCAACATGCAAACCGACGCGTACTAACCAACAACAAACGACCGCGAGCACGACGTTAGAGCAACTGGCTTCGAAACGGCCAACCCAATGGAATAATTGTGTTTTTTCCACATGCATGCGAATGTTTGTCGCGAATAAACTTGCAATAGCCACGTTAACACACGAGAACTGGACGCAACGCAGAGCAGTGCGCTCAGCTGTACGAACGAATGCACACTGACGAATCGAAGGGCTCGAGCATCTGATTCACGCGCAACAGCGATCAGCTCTTTGCGAAAATCATCATAATAAGCATAATCATTACCATCGCGTCGTCATCAGCATCGAAAACACAACGTAAACACGGGATGGATGATGGAATTACCTTTCGCGATTCGTAAACAAGGCCGACCACGTGCACGCCGCGATTTTCGCTCAAAGCTGGAATATATGATACGATAAACAATGATTTACGCTTAAGTGTTGTTGCACCTTACGCGCCACGAGCACGACTGAGATAAGCAGCGCCAACGCCAAAATACCGGAAGTCGTCACACTTGTGCTGGTATCTGTTAATCAGAAAATACAAATGTAAGAAACAATTAAACAACTTCTGCTCGATTTGTGTGTGTACGCACCACTGTAAACAACAATCAAGACTGTCTGCCATAAGTGTGTGCCACTTATTTTCGGCGGTATTTCGAACGAACGAACGAACGAATAAATATTCATCGCCCATTGGTCCCGATAGTCGGTGACACAAATGAGAATTTAAATATTTGTACTTGATCCGCATTCATTACTGAATTCGGAAATACATTTTGGCATTTTGTTTGTTTGTATAATCGTAATTGTCATCCTTGTTCTAATTTGCAATCGCGCAGTGGAAGGTTCGCTCTCATAACGTGTTTCGTTTTGACTGATATTTTCATTTTATTTCTCATTTCTACGTGGTAAAAAATAATAAAAGTCGAGAATTACATTATCATACAATCATCGGGATATTGTAAATGTAATAATTAATTATGTACTATATGTATATAATATTTATATAGTTAATAATTGTAAATGTATTGTAATTGTTGTATCAATTTATGTTTATGTTATTTATATTTCATTCCAACGTCTCTATGCAGTTTCAATAAGGTTTTTCTTTAAACGTTTATATATGTATAAGATCATCGTCATTTCGCATTGTAGTAATGCTACTTTGAATAATTCTTCTTCTTGCAGTAGTAGAGTGTTGAAGGTAAAAACTAACATGCATTCCAGAATAAAACATTACAATGTGTTTATAGCGTGGTTCATAGTACAGAAAACTTCCATAGAAAGTTGTCAACGAATTCAAATTCAAATTTGTTCTTCAAGTTGTTTGGCTATGACTTCTATTAATAATGTGCCATTATAGGGTAGGTAGTCAAATTGATAAATTTCTCAATAGTGTGTTGCATGCACTTGCTCACTAGCAATATAAACAAATACGGTGGGAGATTATTTCAATTATCGACTGCGAAACACGGAGAAAAACTTCTACGCAGTTGCCAATCGTCATGGAGAAAGAAAAGGAAAAGTGAACGAGAGAACTGAAGAAAATGTACAATTACGACTATATGCAAAATAATTAGAATACAGCAAGTAAATTGAAAGAATAATTGTTATATACGTACAATTGCTTTCCTATACTAACAAAATCGCAAATAATAATCACAATTATTTAATTATACATTGATTAAAACGATTTTTATACACCGTGAAATCATTCGTTTCGCATAAAACTATGATTATCCAAATTACAAAACTAAAACGAAACTAGTAAATTAACGTACTATTCAAAATATATATAAATAATGCATGTGAAAATCAAACTCTGTCATAGTATGAAAGACCACCTTATTTGTTTACTTGTCAATACGCAAATTAGTCATATATATGTGGTGATTGAACAAGTTGCGAATAAACAGAGAGCCTGCAGATAAATATTAATCGTTCGTATATAGTTTGCTTCCTTTTTCTCCTTCTCCTCGTCCTTCTGTTTTGTTTTGTTTAATTTCTGTATGATCCCCGTCCAGCTACTCTAGTACAACAGAAGAAACAAATTACTTAAAACGTGTGTATAATATTACAAGGTGGTTGTTGGTATTTGTTCCAAAATTGCGTGCTCCATCTCATTGCAATTACTTACTCATCGAATGTCATTTAGCATGAAAGTCTACATTATTTAAATTAAGTGAACATTTAAAAAGCACGAATTATTTAGCAGGCAACCAATCCCTGAATACAACACCTTTTTTTGCTATTGTTTGTTGATTTACATCATCATCATTATCGCAATTTGAACGATATTATTAATATTATTATTATTAATTTGCATTTGCTTCGGCGTGCCTAATACACATTATTTTCTTTATTTATTTACTCATGTATATCAGTTATTTAATTTAACCCACTAATATATGAATGTGTTTCAATTTTAATACAGCCAGATCGCACAAAATACATACAATATTAATTAATATTAATCATATTATTTAGTCTACATTGTATTCATTATTATCATTACTAATTATATTTTATAAATTACATTATATTATGTATCATATTAGTATTTCCAAACGGCTTATTAAAATTTTACAAGGATATTTTACACAATTATACAATGTATTTGTTTAGATTTCTTTCTTTGCATCTTGTTTGAAACGTGTTTCTTTCTTTGTTAATCAATGTGTTGGTTTTACATTGGTTCTTCATATTTAACTAACCAAATAATTTCTTAAAATGTTTCAAATCTTATAAACAGAATAAATGAGAAAAATTTACACTTTACAGCATCTTTTTTTGTGTTATGTTTCCTTAGTTAACTTTACATCAGTCTCAAGCCACAAATTTTCCCAAGAAAATGGTTTTCCTCAAACATGTACAATTATTACCTATATTTTCATTACATCCCCTTTCGATTTTGCGATAAAGTCAGCAGTACTTTGTGTCTTGCAAGTAGTGCACGTGGTAAGTGTGTTCTATGCATATGTGTGTTTGGTGTGAGAGGTGGGGCGGTTGGTGGTGTGTATTCTTCATTTTTATATTATTTATCATATATATAATGTATATATATATATATATATATATTAGGGTATGTGTAAATGTGAGTCCGCAAGTTGTCTGCATTTGCCCGGAAATTACACGGTGAGCTGGTATTTTGCGTAGCTAGCGAAAGCGCCGTCTGATAAGGGTCGATACGGGGGTGCGCTATCTAAAATCTCTCTGCCTCCTCATAGATCCTCCTATCCCCCATCGTCTCTTCAATTTTCCTACATTCAATTCGTCGCATTCAACGCAAAACTTATGTTATCGTCAATCAAATATTCACAAAAATTACAAAATGTACAATATATTGACAATAATTTCCATTTCGGCTGCTGCGCTCACTTATTACTCGTTTTGGCTTTGAACATTAAATCGTTAAAAAATATTTAAAATATATACTTTACAATACAACATTATACAATATAATAATTTGTCTTTTCATTTCTCTTTTTTAGATACAAATTGTACACGGCGCGCGCAATTAATGTGTTCTCCTCCGACGACACGTCTTTTTATCAACGACTCTGTCTTGCTATAAATTTAAAGTTTTTAAAAAAATATAAACGTCTATAATAATTAGTAGGTTATCATTAAAACCGTTCGCGATAATTATAACACTATAGTTCGGCAATCGGCGCACGATAGAATTATATATGTACAAATATATTATAATTGGAACCCTGTGTGGTGGATTATTCTTTCCTATATAATGCGTGTCGGTGGCGGTTGTAATACGGTTTTTGGGGTAGTGGTGTTTCATTTTTAAATACATAATATACATGTGTAGTAGCAGTTGCGCCTCAGTAGTAGTCTCACTTTATGCATAATTACAAATTACAATTAGGTTTAATCTACGTTTTAAACACGCGTGCGTACGCATTAATTACTCAACAAATCACGAAGTCGCGCACGAAGCTCCATTTTTGCCGCATCATCAACCCCCAAACGCCGCCAACGCTGACGCTACGCATCGCAAAATTGAACCGTGCCCAGCTCACGCACCTCGAGAAGCGAATGACTTTCATCATTATATGTAATATAAACAATTTTCATTTCTCATTTTCCTTCGTCTAAGTACAAAATGGTTTATATATTTTACATGATTATACAACTATGAAACATCCTTTTCTTTATATAAATACAATTTAATTTAATATCGGTTATAACATATATACATATCACGATGGTGGGCGCATCTCGAACTTGCGGACAAATCATGTTTGTATTTTTCTTTCAAATTTCCTCAAATGTTAGTTGTATATTTCGCTACTAGCCTAACTATTATTTCCAAATAGTTTTTGTTTCTAATTTATTTATTCCCTTCCGAATCACTTGATTGTTCAATACTTCTATACCGTGAAGAGTGGCATTATTAATTTTTTTTATATCATATCATATCATAGACCTATTACAAATATTTAAGAGTGTATGTCTCGGAGAGATAGTAGTAGTTTAGTTGTTAGTAAATTTTCTTGGAGAATTCAAAATTAATTTTTAGCTCAATTAATTTAAGTGTTTCATCGATGTTAGCTGTTTGGAAATGTTACTTTTTTAGTGTTAATAAGTATATATTGTTTGTTTTACAATTAAGATAGCAATATATATGAACAAAACTATTTTACATATAATACAAATAAAGTGATACTAGTTAGAATATGTACACATATGATTCTTTTGCTTTTACTATTTGACATATATAGAAAACACGGAACTTCTAATGAAAATTTTACGCAAATGTGTACTTCTTTCTTCCTTTCTCTCGTAACTAGCATTTCTGTGTTTTTTGCCATGCTTGATTCTACATCACACGGTTATAATTGAACTATTCCATTAAGCTACTGCTCGCGAAAAAAGATGTGAGATGTGAGTGTGGGTGGGTGATGATCGAATGAAAAAGCTATACACGCGAAAAAGTGTGAAACCGATCAACAACACAGAGCGCAAGTTTATGCAAAGAGCAAGAAAACTGAGAAACGTCAATACACAATCTAAATACGTTATGGATAAATAGAATATACACACCGTAGACCATTCATATACTTATACAATATTCTTCCACAAATTGTAAATGCAGTGCTAGAGTTTATCTACTTTCAAACCGTTAAATAAACGAAAAATTGTCATATACGGAAAACAAATTATATCATAATCCATGCATTTAACGCATAAAATAATGCAACTACTTTCTTCTGCGCGCGCAATTGTATAATTTCATTCAATGTTAAATACACGAAGCGCAATCTAAACGCGTACGCGCTATATAAGTTCTTATAAGTTGTTGCGTTCAAAAAACCGCATCGAGATAATGCATTCATATATGTTATATATGTATATTTTTAAGAATGTAGTTCTCAAATATTCGCTAAAAGTTTACTTCAACTTAATTTTTGACAAAGTCCACTACTCGCTATCCGCTAATTCATTTATATTTTCTTTACGTGAATCGTGTATAATATGCACTTTTAAAAGGAGCGTGTTACTTCGAGTTTTAAAGATCGCTAGAAAAAGGTCGCACGTAATAGTGCATTATTATGTTTTTTTGCGTAAGGATATAATGTGGTTTTAGTTAGTTAGTAATAGGTAGGTAAATAGTCGAGTATATAGAGTTTAAGTTCTTGATGGACTCTCTAATTAACATCCATGCAAATAAAACTAATCTACGAATCTCGGAACATCATAGTTCATTACGCTCATTATCTGATTAGCACGTATGCAACTTTTCGTAATTCATTTGATTTTCTGATCATCTTCTTCTAGAAATTAAATCTAACGTAATTTCAGCATAAACCCAAATTGTAAGCCCCCTGTCCGAATACCGACACGACCGTTATCGATGCGGTTGTTCTGTTCTGTTCTAATTATGAAAATCAATTCGGAGACTAACAAACTTCAAAATGAAGATGATTAATTATTTGCTAAGTTTTGCTAAATTTAACTCAGTTAGCGGTTGTTGCACATGTTTGGTGTGTGATGCATGTATCCGTATTCTTATTTCACTTGTTTGAAACCTACAAACGTTTTTGATTCAATATATCATTTTTGTTGTCTTGTATTTATCTGTTGTAGCGAATAATGTGTTCTTGTTTGGTGGATTTGTTGTATTGTGTTTGATAGTGGTGGTGGTAGTTGTTGTTGTTTAGCTCATTTTGTTTGTTTTCATTTCTTTCGTCAGAACTATTCCTGAGGATTTGATATCACAATTATTAATGTCAGGATGATGAACTGTGTATATCAATTATGATTTCCATTCTTAGCTGAGATATTATGTGTTTAAACCGTAACTAAAAAACGATCGTTACCCTAGTATTTACAGACGATTGAAAAAATGTGGTTGTTTTGTGTTCTCATGCTTCTCTTTTGCAAATTCATAGTTTCATCTATTATTTTTATTCGAGCATAGACAAGCCGTTTCAAAATTTTTCAATATTGGACACCACAACCGCGCATTGATCGGCTGGTCTATGCTGCTGTTGTTGTTGAAAATGTTATGGGGAGATTCAAAATTGCGCAATAAATAATTTAAAATAATATGTACATTAAATTTAAATGAACACCAGTTGCCACGTTGTATGAAGTCTACTAAATTAATATTTGATATCTCCACAATTGTTATTTTCCCCTCGCAAGTAATTCATTAACGGAAACGACTAAAGTCTTTGCAATCTTTTAATTGGCGAATTTATAAATCGAAACGAACGCTCGCGCTTAAAATCGAATCGGATGAGATGATGAACGCATTTACAAATAAAGTTATCGCATTAAATTGATGACGCTGGGCGCTGAATACGCTACTAATTTATATGCAATACATGAAAAAAAAAACTAATTCTAATTACTCTAACGTAAATAAATGAAGAGTGAACGATTATTAATTTGTTAAAAACGCGTTAAAATACGAACATTATGATTAAAAAAAATAAATGAAATACTGGTACCACGCGCAGCAATATGATGCGCGCACCGTATACTTCAGCAGTATATTGATGCGCTGAGTCGAATTGCCAGCAATGGTTTGGAAACGAAAACTTAAAATTATGCATCCTGTATATGTAGCCTTATGACGAAAAAAACTTAATGCAAATTGCGCAAAGTTGTTTGAACCTTTTGTGTATGAGAGGAACCCGGCTTGCGTGAAAGGCACGTCCGAGTTCGTCCAAAGCAACTTTGCTGAGGCGGCGCCAGCGGTTATTTTACATAACTCCGTTTGTTGGTGGACCAATGGGGCCCAACTCGCCGCCGATGGAACCCAACGGGCCGGGAGCTTTCATGAAGAACTTCTCCAGCTTGGCGATGATGTGTTTTCCGTAGGTATACTTACGGAGCGAGTTCAAATGCGGCCGAATCTTATGCATCAGCACCTTGCGCTGGGTCGGCTCGCTAACATCAATCATTTTTTGGACGACATAGTTTGCGTACTGATCCTTCATCATTATGTGGAGAGCGCTAGAAATAAAAATGCACAACGAATTGCAGGATTATTCGAAACAACAACTGGAAGACAAATGTTCACACTACGAGTGGAGCCAACTTATTTGAGAAATAATAAGAAATTCATTTATTACCTATCATTGAAACCGCAAACTTCTTCGATTAGTAATGCCCGTTCGTTCCGAGTTGCATGCGTGACGCACTTCTCGACCACATTGCTGGCAAACTTATGCTGACTCAAAACCAATACTTTGCCTCGGACGTTGTTAATTAGTTGAGACTTGTCTTCCGCTTTTCCATGCTCTAAAGTTAAGATGAAATGATTAATTATTAACGGTCTTCTCGACATCGGCAGCCGCAGCAGCGCGTATAATGTGACGCAACGACAACAAACTGTTTAAATTTACACACAAGAAGTGGATTTTTTCATTACCTAGCACGTGTTGTATGACGTAATTGCCAAACTGATCCTGTATGAGTTGATCTGTGTGAGTGTGGAGTTCGCCCAGAATTGGCGCCGTTTGCTCGGGAGTGCAATGCTCCAGAATGCGTTGGATTACACGACATCCGTAAGGATGTGTTGATAAACTGTAAACCTGGCCGGCAAACGATTGAATGATGAATTGCAGGGCGTTCGGATCGACGCATTCGATGCATTTCTGCACGACGTGATTGCCATTCTGATCTTTAACGCATTTGAGCACGTGCCCATCAAGTTCGCGCACGATTTCCTGCTGCTGTTCAGCGGGAATCGACTCCAGTGCCTTCTGGATGACACGACAACCATACATTTGCAGCGCCAGCGGCAGAACGTGGCCTCGCACCTTTTGCGCGAGCGTAGTCTTCTGCTCAGGCGTGCCGAACTCGAAGAACTTCTGTATGACGTAATTGCCAAAGACGTCGGTCATTAGATTATAGGCGGCCGATAGGATCTCATTGAAGACCATTTGTTTCTCGCTAGCGGTGGCCCGCTCCAGCTTTTGTTGAATGAAACGAGATCCGTGCTGGTCCTGCGAGAACTCAACGATATGATTGGCGAGATCGCGCAACTGCAGATTGGGGAAGCGATTGTTGCGGAAGTCTTCAAGGAGCCGAGATCGACCCTGCGGGCCCTTGTCCAATGCGCTCGATACGGTGTTCAGCGTGTTTATCTTCGTAAAGAGCGAATTGCTAGAGCCGAACATTGCAGCGGTGCTGAGACCGGCGGCGACTGAATTTCTGTACTTCGCTTCGGCACCCGGAGCAGCAGACAGAACTCGGGAGTTGACCAAGTTGCCCAGCTGAAGTGGCGCCGTTGGCGGCGGTGTCAAAGAGCCGGTCAGAGGGCTGGGGCTGCTGCCCAGACCGTACGATCCGGGCCATTTCGGTCGGTACTCTAACGACGGCGAGAATGCGGAAGTGTTACGGTCGAAGGAATCCCGACGGCCTGTTGTAGTCGACGTCAAACCAAGCCCTGGCGAAAATATTCATATTAGATACATCACTCGTTTATTCGAATCTCGGGCGCAACTCGGCGCACATATGCTCTGCTCCATGAATGTTGAATGCAATTTTTGTGAGCGAGCGCGCACACACAGATTACGTTTGCGATATATTGCGCGGCTGGCCAGCGCGGCGTAAATAGAGCGCAACGCTCTTGCTTGTTAATACTTCATTTTTCAATATCCTAGCAGTGGCTCTATTTAGAATTCAGATTCAAATGTGGAATCACAATATTATTGCATATGAGTATTATTTGTTGACGAATTCATTCAGGCGTTGGAGAGACGGATGAGCGCACAAATTAAATGATGTGTTAAGTACCTGTATGCAAAGAAGTTGTTGTTGCGGCTGAGGAGCCGATCGTACCAAGAGAGGAGCTGCCGAAGGGGGCAGACGGGGGCGCGTGCAATGTAGGAAACAAGCCTGAACCTTGGGCCACACCTAACCGACACCGAAAGTTAGTAAACTTACACAAACACCACAATTATATTTACAAAACAATAACAACAGCAGCAATATGCATGAAGTAGCAATAAATGAAAATGCGCACACGAACGCCATGCAAATTTCTTTCAATCGAATTGATTGATTTAGTTGGTCGTTCGTGTGCGCGCGCGAGTTGGTGTATTATAAACATTTCAGTTTTTATGGTAATACGGTTAAACAACGAAGAAAGCGGTGCAAATACACGTTTCGATGTGACATTAATGCGTTTTCCGAACCGAAATGTTTATATTAGTGCTGCCGCATAAGCGTAGTTAGAATGCAAAGCGTGCCCGTTGGGGGACCAACAACTCACCTCCCAATGTCGTGCCGTTCACAGACGTGTTCACGTTCGCGCCATAGAGGCTCTGTGGTGTACTCGAGTACAAAGAGGCGGCAGCAGGAGTCTGTCTGGATGTTTGCGGTTGTACCAGAACCGGTGCGGGTGACACCAGTCGCATCGGTGTGCCGTTGCGCATGGCAGCACCCTGCGCCATAAGTATGGGTCCTGCATTTTGATCGTAATAGGGCACGATGTATCCGCCAGGTACTTGCGGCTATAATGAAACGTAAACAGAACGACAAACCAATTAAATTCAGCACTTTACGGCAACGACCTAAAATTGACGGACAATAAATAAATTTGTGCGCTTCACGAACCTGCACTTGTTGTTGCGCCTCGGCGGTACCGTTAGGCGTGAGTGGCCTCCGCGCGCCATTGTTGGCGCCCTGCTGGATAAGATTGGCGGGATATACTCCCCAAGGAGCGACACCATAGTATGGTGGGGCTGGTATGAGATACTGTGGATCTTGCTGCGCATTCACCAGATAGGGTCCGGCTGCCTGCGGGAAGGCCGCAGCCTGCTGCTGCTGTGCCAAGTACTGCTGTTGCTGCTGTAGAAGTTGCAATTGTGTTGCGGCACTCGGTGTCGTCGCCTGCGTCTGCTGCGAGCGGAACAATTGCTGCAAAAAGGGAAAGCCATTAATAAGTAATTGAGATAAGATGCAATTTTCATTGGATTGGACAGCGGGCGGTTGGGGGAGATGCGGTGAGGGAAATTCGTAGAGTGCTCCGAGGCGCGTGTCGCGTCGCTGAAGCAGCGCGTTTCATTTCCTGTGCGGCATACGCCTGTTTCATATTTCGAGGATAAATTGGGAAATTCATCAATTATTAATCGCATAATTGCATTAGCTGCTGGATTCGGACAGTAATTGAAATTCCATCGATTGTTCATGCCTGCCACTTAGTTATTGATAAACAAGCGTAACAGAACCGACCAACTGGACTACTGTTGTAGCCAGTTCGCTTCTGCTCGCGATCTTGTGCGCGCGTATTGAATTATGAAATATCTTATTATCTATGACCCAATGCTACTAGGAAAAAGACTACGTGAACCAAAGTAGCTGGCGAATGCCAAAGAGCTCAGACATTCCAATAATACCCAAGCCAAGTTATTATACTATATGATCGCAAGCGGTTCGACAGCGTTCAAGGTTTTCCCGCTTTATTACTTCGCATTTTGTTCATTCAATCTCCTTTCGTTGTACGTCCTGCCTCCTTCCTCTTTCGTCGCGCATTTCGCAATTCTGACGAAAACAAAAGGCTCGAAAAACAATTCAAATATCATTCTCGTTCGCATTGCATTTGAACAATAACAAGAAATTGCTGCAGGAGCGCAGTTGTATGTGCAAATCTGTCCCTGACCGTGACACACAGCAACCTTACGCAACGCTCAAGTAATTAACACTCGCCGGCTCTTGGCTCGCATTACCCATAATAATAATCTCTTGTGAATAAATGCTGTCGCGCGTACGCGCACACCGCTGATTGCAATTGCACCTTTCACTCCGTACGACACGCGAGTACGTAAATCGTATTTTCCGGTCGAGCCAGCCAACGCGCACTGGTCAGTGTGTGATTAATGTTATTAGGCGACATGAAAGAAAGTTGCGACTTGCTCGAAATGACGCCCGCGAGCGCCGAGTAAATAACGCAATTGACATACAGCTAGCATCCAAAAAGGAGAGCACTTAATTCCGCATCAAGTTTAGGAGCACTTTTTCTCCACTCAATAAATAAACATCTTAGAGACGACGAAAAAGCTGCCCAACTAGATCACCAACTTCTATCATGGGTGTTGCGATGTCTTCAGATTAATTGCCTTTCACCGAAACGGCGGCGTACAGCGCATTCAGCTCTCGACGAGCTCTATCTTGATGAAATTATGTGCTCACAAACGTATCTCGGAGAGCATATCTAACCAGCATTTTTACATATGAAATCAAAGGTAATTATAGGTGAAGCGAAGGTTGTGTGTGCATTATTCGCTTGTGGTCAAAGAATAAGGTCGCACATTCTCCCATTACGCAACGCGGAGCGCCGGGCGAGCACAGCAGCAGACAAAAGCGAATAAACATGAAAAGAAAGCGCAACACGCGTTCGCGAACCCGTTTTCGCGAATCCATTCTGACGGCGGCCGGCGAACAAACAGTAATCTAATATTATTCTGATGTGCACGTGGCCGGCGATATTTACTTTCGCGTGGGTTCAGCGCCAATTCCTCCGTCTGTCGCTCCGATTGCAGTCGTGAGTGCACATTTCTTGCTCCAATAAACTATGAATTCTGGATTTGCATTTTACAATGCGCGAGCCATTTTTGACGCTAATTGACAGCGCGATTTCATTGCAAATATCAAACAATTGTGCGCCGCTTTCCTAATTAAAATCTTTTTCTATGTCCTTTAAACACAGAGAACACGACAGTGAATGACTGTATTTGCATGATGAACTTTTCATGTGCGCAAAAGTCATTTAGTTCGAACGCAAGCACACTTGCATCGTGGAGGAAGAGGTCGCAAAAGTTTTCCATGCATGGTGGAGTGAATTAATATCCCGACTGGCGGCGGTTGGTTGCATAGTGAATTTACCCAAAGAACGCTGAACGTGCTCTGCGCTGGCAGCGAACACAGCGAGCAGAGCAGAGATCGAGTTATATCCAAACGAGAAAATCTGTAACTTCTTATCTTTGAGTCACGACTCTCTTCTCTACCTTTAAAAGTCGTCTCATCCACTTTGGCGTACACATTTCCTGCTGCTGACATTGTAGCAGCGCTGCTACTCCGCGCTGCAATATTTAAATAGACTTTTATTTTTCTAAGACGTCTACGCGATGAGCGACGACGACGACCGCGTCGACGAAGAGTGAGATGATGATAATGATCATCGTCGAAATGATTTACACAGTCGTATGTTTGCATTTCACTCGCGGAAAAAGCCGGACGAATGAATGCGTCGCGAAGCGTGCACTGTGCAGCAGGTATTGGCCGCGGCCGCTGAGCAACACTTTGTATGCGAATTGGCAATGTGTCAAGGCAATTTGTTTGATGCTTTGACATGAACAGAACATTTCCATCCAGTGCGCTCGTATTTTTAATCAGACGAGAGTCGTGTGCGCGCGCGGAGATGATGCACATCTAAAGAAATTCACTCGAAATCGTATATACCCAACAAACACGAATGCGATATAATAAAACGGTGAGTGTTTATCCTTGACCTGCTGCAGGCGGTAGCGGCAGCGGCGGCGTGCGAGCGTGTGAGAAGTATAAGGATTTATAAATTCCCACCCACCCGATCCACATGCATAATATCTACGGCAGCGGCGACGATGTCGACGACATATGCACTGCGGCTTCGTCGCTTGCGCTCGCATAGAAATGCAAAGCAGTTTCATTAACATTCGCAATGCATAAAGGTGATCAAAGCACCAGAGATTGAATCATCATACGGAACGGAAAACGTAATTAACATACGTTCAGTCATGACCGTGCATACGCTCATGATTTGCTCTGCGACTCGCCGCGAAGCAAGGAGCAGTAGGCAAGGCAATAAGTCAAATCCGACAAGCGAGATGCAGGACGAAGAAGTCGTTTCGAATCAATAACGTGCAGGTGCGATCAATCGCCGACAACTGATATATGAATTTATAATGGTGATAATTAGAGCATAATGTCCGTGCGCGCATTAAGTGTTCGTTCGACGAGCAACCGACTGACTGACTTGACTTTCTTTTCAAATGCGTGTTGCGCGTTTTATAAATAAGATTAACGAGCATACAAAATAGATTCAAACGCATATTTATAACGCGACCAAATGAAAAATCCTTCGAACAAAAATACTTTCACATCGAATCAAAACACGCACTTCTTTAGCAGCCCGCAAAGGTACGTGCGTGCATGTGCAAATCAGGGAAACTTTATAACCATATGAAACGCTTACTGCCATTATTAAAATGCGTTTTCTGCAACAACAACAAAAGCTGCCAACGTGTGGAATATAACCAAGCGTAAACTATGGAATAGCTGTCAATGCTTTTTGCGAACGCGCACAAAAGGCTTTATTAAAATTACAACAGATGCGAGTGTCAGACCTGCTGAATTTGCGCGCGCGTATTCATCGACCACTATCGAAACATAAAGGCGGCAAAGCAACGTTTGCCCATTGTTGTTAAAAAAGCGGCGGCAAGAAATTGACGCAAACACTTGTGTGTTGTAGGCCACCCTTCAGAAAGTGACTTTGGTATTCAAGTGCTGTTTTCCGCACTCACCGTTCATGGATGCGGTGTAAATGATGAAAAATCGATCGTCATCGAAAATAAAGCGCGGGACGCGACAGCGATTTGCGAATTCAAATTTCACTTAATTGAAGTGCTGCGCTGAATTTTAAAATCCATCCTGGCTGCACTGCTAACCACGGCGATGAAATGCGTATTCATACATTTTTGCCATCGATTGGCAAATGCGAGGAAAGTGAAAGAACGAAGGAAAAACCGGGATTAAATTGCTTTGCTACACTGTTTTGTTTCCGGCCGATAATAATCTAAACGGTTTGTATTACAAGACACGCGATTTTTACACCTGACTTGCAAAGGGCTCGTGTTGTGTTCGTTCGCGCTGAGATATACGCGGTCAGGCTGGATGATGGCAAGCGGCCGATAGCAGAGCGCGCCGCATTAAATCCCTATTTACCATATGATTTGTTCTGTTTGCTTTGTTGCGCTATCTCTCACATGCCGGAACGTTTTTCCTCGCTTGCTAGCCAACGCCAGTTGAAGGTGCGTCCTGCCTAATATAATATTGAACGTTACGCTCGATTAGCTCGCAAGTAGTACACGCGTGTGTTTCGTATCCTGTAATATACGGTTCGTTGTTTTATAGCGCAGCGCGCAAACCCCAGCTCCGACGTCCCGCGCTAATCGAAGAACGAAACACCGATCTCAAGTAATGTATTGGCGTATAATTCAATGTTCGTACATTCGTTCGGTTGGGTCTTCAAATGCGTTGTGATGGCCCACATCGAAGGACTAACGGTGCATATGTGTATCCTATGCGAGGTCGTTTACACCAGCAATGAACAACGACAACAAAGCGAGCCGGGCCGGCGAAGGAGATAAGGTCTTGTCTTCGCTTTAGGGGCTTTCTCCGCTTTTTCGATGTTTTGTCCTGCGGAGGAGCGTTACGTTTCTTGATTCCCTTGGCAGCGAAACAACGTCTCACACATCACATTACGTTATGTCGAATATCAGCATCAACGTGGGCATTACGACGAGCGCGAAAGCGAGCGAGTGAATATCGCAAATCGAATAGAGACGCAACGTCAAAACGTGAAATAAGTAAGTAAAACGCGAACGCGGCCCTGGGTATCCTCCAGGCGATCCGCACAACAAACTTCGAATGCGAGCTCGTAAAGCGCGGAAAAATGTCTTGGAGATATATTTGATTTTTATTGAGCGCAAGCACGCCCTCGCTATTCGATTATTGTAGTTTCGCTATTATCTTTCGCCCGTTTTCGATCCAATAAATACTCCACCGGCAGGCAGCGCGCAACTTCCGTAAGGTGTGCTCTTGCTGCTTCTTCCTAAAATTACCAATTTCCTAGATTGCCTCACTTTACCGTCATGCCGTGACTTGTTGTGTTGCTTTTGGCAAAGAATGCGTACTACTCATGCTCGTTACAACATGCCCGACGATTATACTGATAGTCTTGCTGTTTTTAACTACGTACGTACCGCGACTTATTTACATATAAATCACCGGATTTATTGGCGTGCAAACAATAAATTAACCAGCACTAAAGTGTATGTAGTGCATGTACGAGGATGAGTTCGTTCAGCTAATTATTTGATGATTAAACACAATATGCGCTGC
The DNA here is from genome assembly GCA_030264675.1 of Anaulacaspis nigra. Classification (NCBI taxonomy): domain Eukaryota; kingdom Metazoa; phylum Arthropoda; class Insecta; order Coleoptera; family Staphylinidae; genus Anaulacaspis; species Anaulacaspis nigra. The sequence continues at coordinate 119,216 of JARJDV010000356.1, read as the reverse complement.
GCATTTAATGTTAATTAAACCAGCCAGCACCGCTGTGCTGGTCCAATTCCGACCGAAGACCATTATTGATATTGCTCGTGGTGCGCGTTTTAACGACCATCCCCCACACACACATTCCCCATCGCAGAGCATTTAGCGCATTAATTGCTTTAATTAACAATCATAATCTCTATTACTCATTCCACAGTAGTGCGCGTCGTAAAGTCTCGCGAGAATTTTCGCTATGAGAATGGAAAAAAATTGTAACAGTAAACTTGAAATATTTCAATTGAATTAACATACGCGCGAGCGCATTTCGTGCAAGCGTGTTTAACCGTGCGAACGAGAAATAGTTCGTTAACCTTCTCGCGCGTCTTCGACTTCTGGGTTATTGTTCTGTTACGCGAGAAGCGTGTTGTTGCGAGCCTTCATCATCGTCATCGTCATCATCAACCTCATCGCATCGCATCGCGGATCAAGAGCGTGTGCCACGCTTGGCGAACTTCATCGCCGCCGTCAACTTCGTTTAATTCGCGCAAACACAAAAGCGTCGAGGCGCGTGCACGCTTCTCATCCTTTTATAGTGCGAACAACAATCAACTTGTCGTGCGCATTCAAAAGAGAGCCCGGGCAAGGTAAGTAAAGAGGCGCGTTCAGTCTCTTCAGTTCGAATGGAGACAATTCCTGGACTTGGTGCTGGCGCTCGCTTGCGCGCCTTCAATTACACCTTGCGCGCGCGTTCTTGCCTGACAATACCGGACATAAAATCAATAGATTTGATGACACAAAAGCTCCAACGCGCCTGATGGAAAAACGCCAGTCGTATGAACATATTTGGCTAAAGGTTGTAAAAGATCCTAATGTGCCCAGGAATACTTTTCATGGCAACTACGCGCCGTGTGTCCAATTACAATGTTTTAGCTGTCTATTTGAATTTGCTCTTTTCTATACTCAAACTCCAACAAACTTTCTTCGGTCATGCTTTCATTTTTGGTCAGTGGAAACATGTTATCAATAATTTGACAATAATTTACACGCATCATTGAATTTAAACATGAACATTAATGATAATCTATTATACATTCATACGAAATGTAATTGAAGTTAGTTGGTTGTCTAATATGATTACGAGTGAGGAACAAAAATGCACGGGTTACGTATTAATATAATAGAAATGTTTGAACGAGTCGAGTTGGGTCCTGCTGCAGCGCAATGCAATGGCATGTGCCATATCGGGAATTATTATTATATACTATAACGCGCTACGAAGCACGAAAGGCTTCCTTGTTTTAATTAAGGTGCATTTTTATCACTCGACGTACTTTCATTTTCAAAAACTTTCGAAATTCATAACAACTGAGACTGAGGTGACACACTCACATTTTGTCAATGCTGCGCTGCTTGTTGGTCTGCAGGCGTCGTATTGGGCAACTCCCTAAAAAATGCGCACACTCTCGCTATCTACGAATCGACATCGCTTACGTGATCCTGATTAGAATGCTTTATATGCATAATTAAGCAATTCGTAATAATCGTAAAGCACACCGACCAGCGAGAGGTGTTCGAACCGCGCTCGTGCCGCTGCAGTGATAAGACGAATCAGTGTGGAAAACGGTTTGATAAATGACTTAGGAAAATATTGGCGGGCGCGAGCGCAACACATGCGAGCCGATTTAATTAAATTTCTTCCTCTTCGCCACAGTCGTCGAATGCGGAAAGTGAGCGAAATAAACGAACGTGCGGCATGCGAATGCACGCCGAACGCCGCCGCCTACGTAACACATTGACAATGTGTATTGCCGCACGGGCGTTTGTCGCCACGTAATTGATTGCGTAATGGAGTAAAGCCATGCGTGATTTTTTTCTTTTCGGGAGACCGAGCGAGCCGAGCGATTTTAATAGCGTAATGCTCGAGTGCTCTTGCGTTTTTCACCTTTCGGGTTGCGGCGGCGGCAGCACAGCACGTGTAACTGCCGTTCGTCCGACACTCGCATAAATCAATCCTGGCGTGACGATGACAATATTACATTCCTCTTTTTACGATTACGTTCATTTACTCCCAAGAATTTCCGCACCTGAAGTATAAATCACACATGGCTAAGTTCGTTTCAATTTTATAAGCTCAATCCTGCGATTTCTTATCGCGTGCAATAAATCTAAGCATAATTTACTTCGTTCTAAATTTGTGCGCGAGGTCATTAATATGCATTTTTTAAAATTACCAATGTTCTATTTATGTCCGGGAAATATATAAAATATCAATGAGCGCAAACAGAAAATTTCGTGATCGATTAATAATTCGAATGCGACGCGACGAAATGCACTCTGCGGAATGACAAATAGTCTGGGCACGTAGCCGGAATGAATACGATGGAAATGCGCCGGAAATGTGCTGCAAGTTGTGCGCAAATAAAAAAAATTACCCCATCGAACGAATGAGCGGAGCAAGCTGTGCGCGAGCTATCCTTTCAGCCCGTTCTCTCATCCTTCGCCGGATACGAGTGTGCACATTATTTATTCGCAAACATTGTAAAATGCGCGCGATCGGAAACTTTGCGTTTTGTTTGAACGAACAGTGCACAGACAATGCTAGCGCGAACGCGAACTCAAATGCTGATGAGTTGTAAAACTTTATTGCACTTTGCCATCAACTCTTCGCGTGGCCAAACAACAGCCAGCCAGCTAGCCATACGTGCCGTGCGCGAAAAGCCAAAGCAAATTTCGATTTAGATCGAAAGACGTTTGTTGGCTACAGCACAAAACATTTCTTTTCAACACTTGTTTGATTTTTACCTTAGTCTAATAGCCTCATGTTTTCCATTGAAGCACAATATTTGACGACGAAATAAACAAACTGAATAAATAAACTCCATTTTGGGTACTTACCCGGCCCAAACTCCATTGTTGAACATCCCCTCACTTTTGACTCACGAAATAAGAACGCGAAAAACACTTGCAAAGATTAAGATATTGGATTTACAATTACTCATATTTCGGACAGAGAAACCTTAAAGGGGTTCCCCTCCCCCCACCGAGTCATACAGCTTCATTCTAAAGGACGGAACGAAAGGTAAATCCAATTACTCATTCTTCACAAATGCTTGACTTATCCTTACTTTACTTTCTCATATGATGTTTTAAGGCCAAGCACCCATTGCGATATTTTTTTCTACAGATCATTATAAATATTTACAATCCTTTCCCTGCTCGTACGATCACCTCGTTCTTTTCTTATTTAAATTTTTATATAAACTTTACATATTCTTCCTCGTCTTAACTAACAAAAGCGCTGGCAAAGAACATTGAGAGTTCGCTAACCTTGCGCGCGGCATTCTTGTGTTGGTTAATTTTTCTCGTGCTTTTCACATCGAAGGACGTGTAAAATACGAGCCGGGGCGGGCTGCGCACATATTTTCGAGAGCAATTATGAATTATGTTTAGTGAAATAATTGCATGTTTTGTACAACATGACGCATTTGTATGCTCGTGTTGTAAACACGCGCGCTGCGTAACAGTACGTTTAGTAAATGTGTGTTGCAAATTTCTGCGTATGCGCCTTCGGGACAATAAAACTTTGCACCAATAAATAATCTACATACACTATTATTGCTTGCGCCATTTGCTTAGAAACAATAATAATAACAAGCAAGCGTCCATGTGCGTTGTAGCATGCTTTCAATGGACTTTTCATTTATCAAATCACACGCGCTTTTTGCGAGCGCAAAAACGCGCGAAAACAATGCATTCCGCTTACGTTTTGTTCGGTTGCACGCAGGCTATTAACGCAAGCAAATAACGCAAAATCTTATCGCCCTTCTCGATTATGAGTATGTATGTATTTTTATTTGCCGCGTGTGCGCGCTCGCCCTCTTCTCAGTGTGTTCGTTATGTGCTATTGTAATTAGTGCATTTGCATTTGCGAGTGCGCGAGCTTACTAAAAAGCTTTCTGCATATCGTGCTTGCACAACACAAAACACAGCCGAGCGAAATGAAACGAAATCTTTCAGGCTTTGCAATTCGCTCGCTTTTACATGTACCTACATATTGTAAAAGCGCGGCGACGAGAACGACTCGAAGCAACTGCTGCAGCCGCCGCGCACCGCTACTCGAAAGGGCATTAGTTATGGCGTGCGTTTTATTATGTCTGCTGAGGAAAAGAAGTGCAGCGTAAGAAAATAATATTCATGACCGTTTGCCGTATTATGTGCGAGTATTTACGTTTCGCTCGAGAAAAATACGATGGATAAGATGAACGCAGAACGACCATGCAAGTGCGCCTGTGCGCCTTTGAGTATATTAAAAAGCTCAGGCATGGGCACGACAAGTACGGATGTTTTTCCACGTCTGTCAGTATAATATACTTTATTCCGCAAACGGTCCATAAACAATGCATTATTAAATCCACGCTCGGCTGCAATTTATTGCGAACACTAAGAAAATCAATCTGGGCACGCGCTTAAAACAATTTGAAAGTAATTGCCAAATTAAACGCACGAAAAAGCATCTATTAATCAATCAATTGTGTCGCTGTGGCCTTTTTGCTTGCTTGGTTGGTTTTGTTTCATAGTCGAATTATATAACAAATCTTTTTGTTGTTTGGTAATCGTGTGTGTAATAAAACATTGCAGCTAGCATAAATACAATTTTGTTACGAATTTTCGGCTGCACTGACGTGTATCTGCGCGCAAGTATTTATCACATAGTCATGTTTTATTTGAAAGTTCCACGAAATGCAATAAAACGAAATAAATTTCATGTTTATGGACGCCCGAATGACTTATTAGTTGCGCGAAGCATGGCAGCAGTAAACCGCGCTCGCAGCTTTTATATTTCCTTTCGCACTTCGCGCGCGTTTCCGGCGCAATGATTGATATAGGGCGCGCAAACCGCGAAGCGGCAAATATGGGAAATCGCTGGTGGTTAGTGATAAGACGCGTCGTACCGGAAATAGCCAAATATGCTTGCAAGGATGAAAAACACGATCAATATATATTTATTTCCCATTGGCAACAATCGTAAAGCACTTAAATAAACAATATGCGGGTGGCATTTGATTTAAGTAAGCAAAGCAGGATGCGCGCGAATGCTCGTCAGCGTGCATTTAAATCAACAAGAGAGAACATGATCATGATACGATTTCCTGCGATTCACGCAATACGCTCGGTCACAGATCATGCAGAAACTGAGCGCCTGTTCATTAAGCCAGCAGCCAACTACGGATCAACGCGCTTGCCAACTTGGATTAATTTCGAAGACGACTTTACCCGCACTATGGGGAAAAGCAAGGAGTCGAGGACGTAGCATGAGTAATCAATGCAATCCTCGTATCGAAATGCACACAATTACAATTACTAACACAACGCGCCTCATCTTGGCCAAACAGCAATCAAATTTCATACGTCTGCATGCGCGCCGACTAACAAGAAGTAAATCAAGCGCGGTTGACGCTTAAACTCATATATGATCATTTCATACTTGACTAATCTTCAAACGCCATGAACAACCTTTGCGCAAAATTACAATTTACATCAAATTAAATTGCCAACGTTAATTGCATTCTGAAGACTTGACGAACTAATACGATATCAAACAAAAACTAAGTATTAAATATTTGGAATTTTCTCGGTATCTAAATTTCGCGTCTCGCATTCGCTTTGTATCCACAGCGCGTAGCATGTTTGAAGTTGTCCATCTCTGTGTTAATTTTAGTGCATGATGCGCTCGCATAAAATTATAAGAACAAATCGAGAATTTGGGTTAAGAATACAGTTTCTTGCACTTGTGCGCACATCGATGCACCTCGTATAGCGGCAAACGGCTGCGTGCACAGCGTGTAAAATCATCTAAACATGTAGATTAGGTCGGCACTTAAACGCCGTAATTGCACATCTCTAGAAGGAAATTGCCTTGAATAAAGATGCTGATTAAATAATTTAATTGACGTGCGCGCACGCACATACCACTCAGACCTAATCGAACACGCGGGCAAACATGTAAATAAATCGACCAGCAATAAATTAATCCCGGCTGAATTTGTTTAACTTGCTTCGTCAATCGTTGCGGTATTAAGCATGCATTTTACGCTTGATAAATACCTAAAGAATTTGCAGGCGTTACACGATTGTTATTTTAAATGAAAAACCATTTAATCTTAAACAGCATTCGGCTGCGCGTCGAGTTAAAGTGTATAAAATTTCGCAATTGCATCACAAAAACTAGAGTCGAATCGACTTGGCTGTAAAAGCAAATTATCCGCCAGTGGAGAAAAACTTAAGAAAGCTGTGTGCGATTGTCTAAGATTTTCTACTGCTCGCAATTTCGAATTCGATTAAGCGTGACAATCAAAAGGAGTTGGCCGCCGCGCGCAGCGAGCAATTTTCTCCCTGGCGCAAAACACCTCAAGTGTGGAATTAATAATCGAATGATTATTCCGATAATTTATTGCCGCTCCGGACAATGTTCCGTTTCGAGTGCGAGTCCGTGTTGTGGCAATGCGAACATGCATTAAACTAAATACGCAAGTAAATTGCATTCGTTACACACATTTCAGACATTTGTTACTTGCGCTCATTTTCTTTCTATGCATGCAAGCTGTAGATGAAAAGGGAATTTATACCGCCGCCGACGCGTTCGCGTTTTCAAATTGCACAAACATCACACGCGAGTCGCTGCAGTCAACGAGGAACAAACAACCAGCAAACAAACCAAGCAGCCCAACAAATGTCTGGACGACGAACGAACGAATGTGCAAAAGTTATGCATGTGTAAGCAGACAGCGCGCAACAATTTCATTTATTGCAGCGACATGTAAAATACACACAACACACGAGGGAAAAATGCTCGCTTGCTTGCTTTCATTCACTTCGCGCATATTGCGATAAACAAATGCACATGTCGGGCGCCTCGTATCCATCTCTCCTCGCATCTCATATGTGAACTGCTATATAAAAAAAAGTTGCAGCTCATTTATATTAATAAACTGCCGTAGTTTATGTGAAAACTGCCAGGGCGATGTCGTCCATTATACAAATGATAAACAACGACACAATTTACTAGTCGCACTCATATCGACACCGCGTCGCGAAGGTAGGTGATGACAATGCGCATATTGCATTTTTACAATTGCGAAACACTCTGTTTATAGTCATATAAATTGTTCGCCCGATAAGATCAATGCGTTTTACGGCTGCATTGTGAAGCGTGTTGAAATAATAATAAACTTATTAGCATGTGCACTCCATTTAAATTTAGATAAAGCGTCGTTTTGTTCTATCGCAGCGAACCGAATGCACCGAGTGAGTTTTGTTGCGAAAGCTAAAAATGAAACGCCATTAAAAACAGATTTGCAGCTATTGTACATTTGCCCCGTGCAAATAGTTAAGTCATTAGCAAAACATAGTCTCAAATTCAGAGCCGAAAAAAAATTAAAACAATTGTACAAATTTCGCCGCACGCAAAACGCAAAAGAGAAAAGTTGTAAGAATACGAGCAGAAATTAAAAATCTATTAAGACGTTGGTTGCTTAAATCAACACGCGCACGCTAATTCAAATACATGAAATCTCTTTAGCCATTCGCAGCAGCAACAATATTATTAATCATGGCACACCGCATGTTATAATAACTTCATTGGCATCAGCGCACACAATCAGATGGCTGCAATGGCACGCTATTTGCCGGTTGGTGGCCACACCACCACCTTCTCGCTCATGATAAAGCAATTATCGTTTCGGAATGTAATCATACATTACACACACTGACACTTATTTATTATATGGTGTCATGCGCCAGTAAAATAATGTATTTAGTTACAATACCGGCTGGCTGGTTGTTGTCCGTCTGTTTGTTTGTATGCGTATGCTATAGATAGATAGCAAATGTTTATAATACATCAAACAATAAGCATAATATTACCTTTTGTAATTGGATAGTTTATCGAGTTGGAAACTTAATCAAATTGTTTCCGTGCAATGATAAATTTGCGCTATTTTACGGCGTGATATGGCGCGTGTATGCTGTTGCAATTTTGGAATTGGTCCAAATTGGAAAATTAATTAAGCGTGCGGGCGGGCATGTTCCTACTGAATTAAATGCTGAATAATTTATAAAATTAATTTGACAATAAAAATGTCTTGTAATCCAATGTATAATTGTATTTGACAATTTATTGCTTATGCATTATTTAATATTTTTATTTTTGACAGAAGGAAATTTTGCAATTTCTTCGTTGACATTTGCAAGTGTTAACATTTTAAATTATTTAAAACACCCTATACTTTAATATTATTAGGGAAACTTGACAAACACAAATAGAAAACGGATTTCCAACAAGCATCACCGAACTGGATTTTCCCCACACAGTTCACGCTGACACGACGAATGCGCGCTGATCCTTAGATCAAACCTCGTTTCCTGCATTCAGGACCAGCCATGACAATGGCATCGGAGGCGTGCGCGTACAGGAATTGCCACTTTTGTGCGACAGGGAAGGACTGGAGATAAAACTCGACGACGAATAGTCTTGTTATTACAAGAGATGAAGGTCTGCACAGCGCGCCTGTTGGTTTACAGCGACTGAAGAGGAAAAGGCAAATCTCAACTCTTCCTTCGTCAAAGTTATCTGCTCGATGACGGCAGCAAACAACAAGGATCCGTTGCTGACGATCCGAAGAAGAAGCGCACGCGACGAGTGCATCGCATGAAATTGAAAATCTACAGGCATACGCAACGAGTGACAACTAACGAGGATGTAGCTTATACTTATACTCATGCAGAAATTGCTCTCCTGTCACCTGCACGCGAAAGATTACTGCCGGAAAATTTATGTCGCAACGTGTTTGTTTGAAACACAAACGAGTAATGTTTGTTTACCACTTCTTCGTTTTTCTCTCGTCCTGCGCGAATGTGATTTATCGGCGCATAACTCAACTACACTAAGCGCGCGCAAAGAGAACTTGAGGAATCCGGGAAAGTTTCGGTGCCGGTTGCTCATTGCGACCGTGATTAATTAGCTGGCTGCTAAAAGGGTCATCACCGCTCCGGTTGCTGATAACGCAAGTTCTCGAAAGCTGCCTTCCTTCGCGCAGCAAATGAGTTTATAACAACAATACTAATAATGCGTGCGCAGCACGCTCCGTTTGTAAGTTGTGTACTTATTAATAGTTTTGCAAACAATGCGAATTATTTATGCTTCTCCGCCAAGATTTTGCAAGTGAGCTTCCTGAACGCGCACGCGCCTTCTTCCGACTGAGTTGTAAGGTATATGCATATGAAGTTAGTTCATTTAGTTGATGTTGAAGTAAGTCAGACAAGTGCTTGACATTCGCTAGTAGTCGAAGAGAGAGTAGTTAGTATGTAAACGTGATAGTATCGCATTGTTGAAGAGTCAGCACGTGCAGTTTGTAGTAAACTATGCAGATTAAGTGAAGTTCTTTGCCCGTAATCAACGCATGTACAAGAAGTGAACTTGGCAGCTCGTTCATAATTGCCGTCAATGATTTTATGCTTCGTGAAACACGAATTATTATTATGAAGCCGACAACACCATACATGTACCCACATACCTACCTATTGCGCTTTTTGCACTTGAGCTCAAAACACGCGTGTGAATTATGACAAACAAATGTAACATTTGCAATTGATAATCTATAATTCTGCTTTACAACGATGAGCACATCGTTATGACATTTTATGTAAATGAAAAGGGAGATATTAACATAAAAGATATGATATTCAAATTTACATTATTATGTTTTCCGGTGCGGTTCGATTCTCCGGTCAAAGTTTTACGAATTTAATTTAAGTTCCGTAATACACAATCGAAATCGCATTCGAGCATAAAGGATTCCGCGCGCGTTCAATGCTTTAAGAGCAGGAGGACACTTAAAACTTTAAATGCGCGCTGCTCGGAAAAAGATTTCAGTTTTGTGCGCCATTCAAAACAGGACGAGTAGAAAAGTTTTGTATTTTTTCTGGGCGTCTTTAAAAATGACAAAACAAACAACTTCTTTAATTTTGCTTTTCATCTACTAAAAGTCAGACAAGCTGACTGAGTGACTGCGTCTGAAATGCAATTGTCGCACGGCTTGAATAAAAATAAGTCTCGGGGCAGAAATAATTCAAGCGTCTGCGAAAAGCTACATTCGATCATAAAACTAACTGTGAGTGAAATAACCGAGCGTGACAATAAAAGCACGCCGTACACGACAATTTAAAGCTCGACCGAGTTGAAATTTTGTGAGCTCAAGCTCGACACATCAACTACACTTTTTTCGCCTATACGCACCAGCATCAGCAGCAGTAACAGGCAGATCCTTTCCGCAAATGCACATACTGGTGAAGCATGGCATATTTTTAAAATGTAAAATACCAGCGCGTGCGTCCTGTGACAGGTTGTAAAGCGGAGAAATTTACTCGCTGCGACAAGTAACGGGCGCAAGCAACAGGACGAACAACGACAGGAGAGGAGAGAGCGCAAAGAGAAGCAAGCACATATAACACAATTACGACACACAGCTGCCAATTATTTGGAAATCGTTTCGCTTTGCTTTGCTAGCACTCATGTTTGATGCCACGGCGTCCTTTATAAACGAAAACGTGTGCGAAACTCCCGAAAATTCGTTTGACGACGCCCGAGTGAAATGAAGGGACAAACGCAATGTTTCAACCGTCGTCCAGACCACCGTTTGACGTGCCTTTCCGCCAAAGACACAACGCAACTGCCTGCCTGCTGTTTTAAGCACATTTCGGCGGAAAGTGCACCATTAACTTATAAATAAATTACGACAACTGCAAGTGCTACGAACGACCAAGCGCGCACACACTTGTTAATAATTACATGCGAACAATTTTCCGCAGTATAAAATTGTGAACATTTCTCATCCCGAATTTATATGAATATAAACAAGTTTAATGCGTTTGTACACAGATAACTGTTTTCACTACACGTTTATCTGCGTAAAAATAGAATAAAAACAACGCTTTTTATCGATAATAATGAATGCCCTGAATGCTGTACCAATTTAATGTTACATGTAATAAATTTCCAGCTTAATGTTTATTTTCATATATTGTTTATTTTGCGACGAAGAGCGCCTTTTATGATGCTCGGAAAATATCCTGCGGACCATTTATTATTCGCCTACTGCCTACCATCTGAAGGGAAGCTTACAAAGAGCGTGCCCCCCTTTACGACGTTGAGCGTAAAATTCAAATACCTGAGCGAACCACGTAAAAACATGTTGTGAGTTGTTCGACCGCGTAAAAAAACTTCAACTATACAAAGCGTCGCAAATTGCTTGTTATCGCATATTCCACGCAAACGGGAAATTGTATTTTATGCGCACGCTCTGTGAATGCAATAGCCGGAAAATTCGAATTCGAGCGGAAGTTTACAGCGCGCGATTGCGGAAAATACATTTTCAGTCACGTATTTGCCAATATTACTTAAATTCACCCACAGCATTTTACAAAAACTCGTATGTGCTTCGTAACGTGTCGAACAGCGCTATTTCAGGTCGTGTTAATTGATTCAAACAGCTCTAACCAATTAAAAAAAAAACACTAGAGTGAAATTCGGTTGGCTGCTGCTCCAAATGCATGTCAATTCGACATTTATTAGTTTCATAAATGAATATATTTTATTACATTCCTATCGAACAAATGCGCAGGAATAAAACGAAATAAACTGAGGCATTTCGTCAGGTGAAAATAACTCTGCTGCGCTTTTTTCACGCATGTTTAGCGTTCTACTTCGAAATACAATTCGTTGTGAGTTGCTCAACGGAAGAGTGATTTTTCACTTTTTCACAGATGAAGAAAGCGTTGAGTTGAATTAGGAATCAATCGTTTCTCGATACTCCGCCAGTATGAAATTACGCGCGTAAAAATCGCTAATCTCGTACGCAAAAAATAAACGAAAACCCACGACGAAACATTGTTTAGAACTTTTTCCAAAGCGCAGCACACAACATGAAGCCAGATAACATGAATAATAGAATTTCGTTTTTGTCGTGTTGCGAGCGACACGTCTCGAATGGCAGACGTATTCAAGTGACAATTGAATGTCTCGCCGCCGCTGCCACTGTCGCCGCCCGCTTTTACCATCATTATTATTACAAGCGCGCGCGCGACGACGCCACTTACCGCCGCTATGTAGTTACAATGTAAACTCGAAAATAGCAGTCTGGAGGCGGCGAAAACGTCCGAGTGTATTATTACCACGAAGCGCATTTCATGGTTTCATCCCTCGTCCTCCACGAATGCCCGAGACTGGAGCGCATACGTACATACGTATACGCTCGTTGAAGGATGCTATCTATATTCGCCTTGTCTAAACAGACCCTCCTGTAGGAGACGTGGATCATATGTTGTTGTTGTTGTTGCTGCGGCGCGCAGGAGGAGAAAGAGGACGAGTACTATGTATGTCGCCAGCGTCTCATACCGATCCTGATTTAATTCATCCAGCAGGAAACTAACTATTGTTCGTGCACACCACGGAGGTGCTTTGTCGTGAAGGGGGTAGCGGAGGTGGCAGCAGCAGCGGCGGTGGCTAGTGGTTGGATGAAGTGGTGGCTGAAGCATCTGTTCCGCGCCAACAACAAATGAAGAGCCTGTGCGAACGCGCGTGCGATATAACAAAACGCAACTTCTCCTCACTCTCCCGAAACCGTTGAATACGCCGAGAATCATCGTCGACATTGTGCGCGCACGAATGCCGTACATATTTTCAGCGTCCTTTTCCGGCACTTCCCATTTATGCGGCGCCGCTGTCAGGAATGCGCTTTATATCATTTTATCATTATTATTATGATGATATTCGTCCGTCGCCGCCGCGCCCCCCTGCGTCAAATAAAACGAGCGCGCATCCGCTCTGTAAACGCATCTCGTTTTTCGGCAAAGTGCTGTATTTACCTTCTCAGGCGTTGTCACATCGTCCTCACCCCTTCGATGGGAATCGCACCTGGATGGACGTTTTGCAAAATATCTCATTAAAATTTGTTCCGTGCACACGCGTGCACGCCTTCTCGCTTGAGTGCACACAAACGCGAGCTGTTAATTAACGAAAGCCGAATGCAAACGGCGCAGAAATCCAAATTAATTAACTTTTTTCCTTTCCGCAAGCGGCGCGCATGATGTCACCTCGCCGCCGTGGTAGTTGTTGTTGTTGTTGTGTTGATGATGATAGCAATGATGATGCTCGAGTGGAAATTACATGCGTTTTTAAGGGCTCGGCCAGTCAGCGCCGCCATCCACCATTTCCACCGCAAAATTCATTTATTCGTTTAAAGGGTTTTTCAACCGCAACGCGCTACCTACTGCGCCAACCGCCTCCTTCCTCCCATCTACTCTTTGTGCGTTCGTCAATGCCGTGCCTTGTTTGGCGGCGTGCTCGCCCGCGATGATGATGATGATAATTTCGATGAAAATGGCACAGCTCACGTCATGTCCGCAAATGGGAGCGGTGACGATGGACAGTCGGCCACCATGACAAGCACGCCATCCAACCACCCCCGTAACCCATATGCAACGCGTCGTGTTTAATCAATTCGCTCAATTATAATGATGCATCTACCATACAACAGCAGCAGCTTGTCGATCGGTTTTTGTTTATGCGCAAATGACCTAATTTTCATGACAAAATAAGGGATGACTATATTAGGCGCGTCTTCATTACGAACAAGTTTGCACTTGCGCAATGCCTTATATTGCAAAAATAGCAACAATAAAACGGCAAACCATAAAAACAAGGAGACACAAACGAATGAAATTAAATTGGGGCAGAGGCGACACGACGACACGACGTTGTCGCATGAAAAACGTAATTAGACTTTGATGTTTATTGTATCTTGAGGGTTTTATTACGAGATAAAGCGTAATTTGTTTACGTTGCGCGCGCGACATCCTAATTGCACCGTGTCGTTCAAAATTAATTAAATTTTTATGCATCTTTTTCTTTGAATCAATTCATAGATAGAGGTGACACAGCAAACAAACACACTCGAATATCGATTGCATTCGACAGCCATCTTTGTTTCTGTTACTTATATCCCCTTTTTTTTCCTCGCGTCGTGTAAGAATCACGGCTCTGAAATAATAACAACGAAACGACGAGAGGTCATTACAGAGGGTATTCAGCCGCTGTTCAAGAGACGCGCTAGACATTGAGCACACTCCATCGATAGAGTACCTGGGTACTGACTGACTGGAAGGGCACGAACAAAAAAAGGGGGGTTGTTGCACTTAGCGTGAACGTGAACGTGCTGATAGCCACCCTTTGGCTGGCACGCAGCAATTTGAATGACGTATGAAATCGAATCGCTTGCTTTCGCGTACTGTACCTACTCACTCACTCACTCGTTGAAGGGGGCGGCAGTTGGAAAACCCGCCATGTTATGTTACGCTACACTATGCTATGCTATTCTATCCGCCGCTGTGGAGAAAAGCTTGTAAGTAATGAAAGGCATTAAAAACATATTTGACTTTTCCGCAATGACGCCGTGGAAATCCGCACGGGGTGCGCCAGTGTTGCGTGCAGGTGGAAATTTGATTCGACGCGGATGGATGGGCGAAATAATGTGTTTGCCGCCTAGGCTGAGCGCACACACACAGCCATATTTACGCAAAGTTAGATTGTGATAACAGCCTGGGTTGGGCCACGCGTCTATCATAACAAGAAAACAAATGATCCCGAATACAGAATACGCTCAAAAGGCGAGAAAAATCCACCACACCTAAATAAATTCCGCAATCACTCTGTATGTGGAAATGAATATTTAAAATTTAAATTACACTCCGCAAGCGTATCAATTTCAACATTGGAATAGTGTCAAATTTGAGTAAAATATGTAGTGCATTGGCTGTTCATCAAAAATGTATCATCGCAATTTTATAATGAAATTAAATATTCTCTCCGTAAACCTCTCCGCGATGCATACGCAAGTAGCAACATATTTCCATGGAAATTGTATGATATATGAGCAAAGGTTTTCTTGGTGCCATTCAAAAGTTCCATGGTATTCCATCTTGGCAAATTGGATTTTAATATTGAAAGAAGCTCAATTCAAATGGCGGTATTCATACACAAAATCCATTCCTCACCAAAATGCGCAATGTAATGAAAATTTCGCATAAAATGCTTCTATTTTAAATAAAAATACCATCTGGCACGCGCATATCAAATTGACCAGACAGTTTCAATTTTTTGCGCGCGTCGCAGCTAATGTAGTTCGTATTGTGCAGTGCGCGAGTGAGGGGGCGGACGGGCGGCGCGGCAACTCGTAAAATGTGTGCCAAATAATAAAATCCGCATTGCCATAAAAAGTGCATATAGGGTGTGTATGCGCGGATATGCATTCATTGTGCGTGCGTGTTGCGAGCGACATCATAAAAATGTCGCATTACATGTGCCACCATCGCCGCCAACAAATTAATCGATAATCCAATTTATGTAATTGCTAAATACGCTTGTCCGGCGGCGCGTGCGCGTCTCGAATGCAAATATGTGTTTGCGCTTTTCCTAAATGAAGATGTTAACGCATTTTCTCTCTACGCTAACAAGGCGTTTGTTTGCGTGCTTTGCCTTCGCGCTTTTCACAAACAATACTCGCGAGCGCAATTCGCCTCGGCTTCTCGCAAAATATGAACAAACGAATCAACGAACGAGCGAACGAACGTGAAGGACTTTGTAATTGCGAGTAGCATTTAATTTTCTATGTATTTCCCCTCATGGAAAATTGCCAACGTCAAAAACGTTTAATATTCAAACGAATTAAACGAATATTCTACATTACAGTAAATCATATTTCCAGCGAATTCGAAATGGAAAAATATAAATAATAAATCATTCTTTTTATTGCGACGACGCACAATTTTCAACCGTCTTCAAAGCCTCCGAAAAAATCTGGAGCACATCGCGTATTCAATAGTACCGTAAATTTTTTTCCAGATATTAATCAGATTCCGGTTTCGTTCCGAAGAAAAAATCTCTGACAAAAAACTAAATGCTGCAATATAAAAAGATTAGAAAATCTCAATGGCTAAAAAAAATAATCTGGAGCAAATTCCTCAACTAATTAGGGCTAAAAAATCAATAGGTAAATAGAATTCGAGCACAAGTATAATTGTTATTAGCAGCTCCAATTATTCCTTTAAAAAAATTATCATAATTTCTCTCCAATTCAGCACGGTAAACTCAGTAAAAGCGTGAAATAATTACGGGTTTCTAGTTACTACCACAGAAATAAATGAAAACGTTGCCTATTTTTTTTCTTATTTTTTTAATTGTCGCCGATAACGCCCAATGCACAAGCAAAAAACCGCGATAATTAATGAATTAGCGGTCTCGTTAACAACTTCCTGTCATTCGCGGCGCAACTCAAGCAATTAATCTAAGACGCATTTTTATGTACACCGATAAAAGCTAACATTGTCTGATAAGGAATTAAGTACACCGAGACCGACCAAACCGACGCACGCCAACAACGTTGATTTTAAATTATTAAAAAGCGTTTCAGAATATTACGGAAACTTGTTCAAAGTTTGACTCATAATAATAACGATAATAAGCGAACGCGAAACGAACATTATTCAAAAGTTAATTGTATTGTAGTCGGGTGCTTTAAAATAATACCCCAAACCATTAATGCTTTCGCACAGCAGCAGCAGCAGCAGCAGCAGCAGCAGCACATTTTGACAGCAAGTGTGCGCGCACAAGTCTAATAATCATAATAATAGCTAAACTTGTATGCGAGCGCGCTCGAAATTTATACGAATTCAATGACTAATTTATGATACAGAAAATAACGCGGCAGAGCCTTTACACCCTCTTGCTCGCGCGCGCGCGCCTGTCAAAGTTTAGGAATTAACCCAGAAAACAAAATACAAATACAACAACAATTTCCATACGGTTTTCTTGTCCTCCTCGCTCTTTATCACATCTGTTCAGTTAAAAAAAGACCGATGCGTTTGTGCTCCAGAGGCACTGTGACATTTGTTAAACGAGCAAAGCATGCCGTCCCCGCAAAAGTTCAATTCAATACACTCGACGCTAAATTACATTCAATCCGAGGTGGTAACATCAAAAAAGCGCAAGCAAACCGTAAAGGGCACGCGAGGATGATGTTCATGCTGTTGGCATTTTACCGCCTCCGCTTCTGTGCCTAATAACCTGTGCGGCTGCTGTCATTTACGTTAAGGGCACTTTCGTACATCCATCTCGCCTCGCTGAGCGAAAGAAGTAAACTTTTCCCGGGATATCATTACACATTGGGATTTGACCGAGTGGGTATTTGATTAAATTATCCAACATTCGCCTTAAACTCGCATCGCGTAAAGTACAAGCAAATACCAAGGGGTGAGTGAGTGAGTTGCCGACTATTTGTATGTCATCATGTTTACTTGCTTGTAATTAAACGCCGTACTTGCCGCCGCCGCCTCTTCTCTCTCCGGAGGCAACTTTCCTCCGAAACTTAACGTGTTACATACCCGAAGCGTTCTTCCACCTCACTCTCTCATCACCTCCACCGCTGAGAGAAGAGGCTGCGTGCAACTTGCAAATAGTTATTAATTGAATAGGAAAACTTGTGTAATCAAATTTGTACGCCAAAGACTTTGCAAGCCAAATAAACAAATGCATAATAAGCGCGCGAGCGTGCACGCTGCGTGCGCAATTCGCGGAATTTGATCAAATTCGCAACTTGTGGTGAAATAATTTGCGGTTGAACAAAACGCAAAGTGTAATTTGAGTAGTTGCTCTGTTGCTAGCAGTACAGTACGTATTACGGTGCAGTATAATACGTACGAGGAACGCATTTTAATGCAATCCAACACAATGCAATATGACGGGGGGAGTCATAGAAAGCCGATAAAAACAACGCAACAACAACAAAGCAAATGCGTTTAGCACTCAACACAACGTACGCTGATAACGCGAATGAATAATAAATGTAATCGTTGCTGCAATCACGCAACATAACACAAGCACTGCTGTCGATCTATCTATCCATCATAAACCCGATTAAATAGATAAATATGCCCAATACTAATATTAGAATATTACAAATAAATTTGCGCCTTTGCGGTGCATGAATGCAAATTGCATATTCGTAGTAAATTAATTTCCGAAATTTCCAATTATTTCAATTTATAATTGATGCTTTTGAATTGTTTTGTATTTCATGCGTTAATTACAAACTCGCGAAATAAATTAATATCTGCCGTGCATTGGAAACTGCCAATGTATTGTTAATTGAAAATATGAAAAATGACGGGGTGAACTTATTATTAAATCGTTTCTGTCGCTCTCTCGGACTCCTGCGTGTAGTTCAAGGCGAAGTAAGTAAATTGATATTCCGTACGTCCATTATCAACATTTAATACAAAACGTAGTGCTGGGTTCTGTTGTATTTGCTCTTGTCTAGCGTTCTAATATTGCCTGATTGACGCCCCCAGACGGCAGTATGTAATCGATACTACTCCGTGGAAAGGGTGCGCGCTTCAGCTCGCTTGTTTCTCGCCGGTTATTATTAATTAACTTACGGTTTTATATTAATCTTAAGACGTGTACGCGCGGGCGATCGTGCAAATTGGAAACCTTACCTTGTCTAGAAGTTACTTAATAGCGAAGTGTAAGGTTCATTTATTAAGAAAACTTTTTCCTGAGTTGCAGGTTAATTTGTTTCTGAGCGCCTTCATCAATCATACGCGAACGACGGCTTTATCACCTCACGAAAGGTGGGAAGGTGGCTTGGCTTTTCGCATGGTTAGAAGCGTAGAAAAAAGCTGTGTGCTTGACTTACCTAGAAAGAAAATATAAATATTAATTAAGATGTTGTCATAGAATAAACAAAACAGGAAAAAATATGCGCTTGTTACGGTTATTAAAATTATTACGTTGCTTTACATCATTTAATGCACGAACAACTTTTTCGACTGCGCTCTTTACTCTGATTCGTTCACGTTGTTGTGTTGCAACACTGAGTGAAATAATTAGTCAGTTGATTAGTGAATAAACATATTTTTCGGCCGTCTTAAGATCTTGTGTGATAATGCTATTAACATATGTGCATATAATTTTTCAAACTGTTGGGCAACTATGGCGCTACTGACTTTCGAGACTTCGAGGAAAACGTCGTCCGTTTAGACACGTTAGTATCTTTTAGCTTGATTGAGTATTCAGATTGAATACCTTTGATTATCTAATCACCAGGCAAGCTGGGCAGGCGTACTTTCAACGCTTTCTCCATAAACAACGTGCGCGCTCCGCGCACTCACCGAGTAAATAAATAAAGCACACGTAGTCCGTGTTCCATTATGGAAAATACAAAGTGCGAATTGTGTTTGCGTCTGGCTGGCTCTGATGCGTTATTTACATTTTCTGATCACTCATCATAACCATCAAAGTGAGTGAGATAACAACGTGAAGTTGACGATTCGTAATTAAATAACGTCTGATTAATATAAATATATACTTAGATTTTTTCCAAGAAAATCGTATTAATTGATAATGAATTAAAAATTGTGAAATTCTAAAAATAGTCTTGTTTCATTTGCAACACGTTGGAGAGAAATTATGTGAAACGAAGCATAAGTAACTTAGAAATTCTTTGAAATATCATAAAATGATTATTTATGGTAAATTATTTACAAACCCATAAATTCTAAAATATTAATTCCGGTAAAAATGTGGTGGATATTTCAAGTTTGTGCAATTATTTTAACCGCACGAGCGTACTTAAGAAATTCACATTTCTCAACGTATAAGGATATGACTCGCTAGTGCATGTCAACCTAAAGAAGAAACGGAATGCACTTACAAAACACATCCGGAGTATAAAATGTCTTTTCTTGGACAAAATCAATTTGGCTCCACGTATAGTTTATACAACATGTTTCGGAAACATAATAAAATTCCCAACTCATTAATTAAATTTTTAATCAACCAAACAAAGTTCAAATTAATTAAAATCATTTTTAATTAAACACGAAAAATCCTCGACATCCAAATAACAAATTACCGTGAAAATGTACGCACATAAACTGCTTTCATAAATTATAAATATGCTCAAAGTTTTAGTTGAATTTCAACAATAAAGGGATTGCAACTCCATACAGTCCCCAGTAGTTGGACCTATTTGTTGTGCATTCTGCTTGGCGAAGCAAACTCTCAAATACCTTCCTCGTTCCTCAATAATACCCGTATGAATTTGGCACGGCTGACATATTAGGGAATCGAAATTCAATGCGCATTGAAACCGCTGCCGCCGCCGTTGCGTCGAGCAAGAGAACTTGTTCTTGCAATGTGCTCGGAAACGTGTCTGTACATTCAAGTCCTTCATCTTATGCTCTTTAAACTTGTCAAACGCACAACACGCAGCAAATAGTTGAATAAGAAAGAACGCGCGCATACATCGTGCGAGTCTACTAACTTCAGAAGTTGTCTCCTCACTTGTTTAGACCAAACCGTACAAACGAATGCTAATTGTCGAGTTCCTTCAAGTGAACCAATTAGTCCGCGAGTATTCGATTGGAAGAAACGTTGCTTGCATTGCGTCCGTTTGTTCATTCGTTCGTTCACTTGACGTCAGGACAAATAACTCGCTGACACGCTATACGAACTTTAATTGTGTTCAATTCATTTTTATTTCTATCAGGCGGCCGTAATTTGCGTTCGACTAACAATGCGCCAAGTGTGTTGCTGATAGTTCCGGCGCAAGTGTGTACAAAACGATTTTTCAGCGCGAATATACGTGTTTGACACGCGATATTACAGCACTGAAGAATGTCGTAAATTATTAATATATTTCGGGGGCGGCGAGGGATTTGAGTAGTGTACAAACAATTTCAGTCGCGCGCGCATTGGTACACGCGATGTTTTCCCGATCAAATTGCACCGCTTGAAACACACGCGGCCTTCGCGTACTATACAAATATCGAGGGATGACGAAATCGAGGGGTCGCATTTTAAGCACGATGACGTTGTTGTGCACCTTCGCAAAAAGGGGAGATTTCCAAGTAATTCCGACGAGCGGAGAACGCGAAGCAATTGTCACATTCTTGAAAGCCATTCGAGGGAGTTTGGCAAAGAAAAAATATTAAAGCCACTCAATACAACAAGCTACTCTACACTTCGAACTCGCGTGGAAAGTTCAGATGTGCGGTTTTCGCTTTAGCAACTTTTCGGCGCAGCGAACTTCATTTTCGGTTAATGACCAATTTAAACTCGGGCGCATTGTGGCGGCAAAACTTATTCTGCCTTTTAAGCCTCGCGAAATGAACGTGGCGCGCGTTTATATTTAGTCGAAAAACGAATAAATCACATTCAGTATCAGTATATCTGTCATCGCGCGTAATTTCACTAAGCGCACGTGCGCAATTGCACCTGATTTAATTTGGCAAGAGGGCATGCATACATTGAGCGCATAGAAAGAATGCCGCCTCCGCCTGCGTCGTTGTTGCCCGAAAAATACACGCATGCATCATTTTGTTGCTGCAAGTTGTGATAGATGCACCCACACCAATCGTTTTGTACGTGCAAATGAAAAGCGAGCGTGCAGGTGACAGACAAATAGGCAAAACGTATCGCGAATACGCTTCTATCGTAGTAAATGCATCAGCGGACGTGCGTAACTTACTTAATCGCGATGCAATGCATTGCAATGCATATATTCCACTTTGTTGTTGTTGCATATCTGTTACAGTCCACGCGCGCAAAATGATTAATTAATGCATCGAAAGTAGGTCTGCGCTACATTTGAACGAAAAAACGATACCGACTTATAGCAAGTGAATACTGCTATTGTTAATTTAGTAATTAATGTGAAAACAACAAGTGCATTTCCCGTTTCTTTTACGCAATTTAATAAGCCGTAATTAAATTACCGTGTCAGTACAAATTAATTATTAATAGAAAACGACTACATGAATCTGATCGTCGATTCTTTACAAAGTAACTGAATTCCTCTGCAGTCATGTCTTATTTAGTGCAAATGAACTTCGCACGTAAATACATACACCGCATGGGGGCAGCGTTTCGTAAAAGTAAATTGCCAATAAATCCGCCTATACACAAATGTTTACCGACGAGATAAACACCGCCATTTTCTTGCCTTTGACAGCAACACCCTCTTCCAGAAAAAAAACCAATTTCAGGTTTGCGCATTAGGCGACTCGATGCGAATGAATGAGCAACAAACAAAATATAAAAGCAAATGTCCTGTCCTATGTACACGGGCGTAAAATCCGAAATTAATTAAACGTTAATCAATTGCAAGAGAAAAATTCGCAGCATCGTAAAAGCTCGCAGGACAAATTCAAGTTCATCGACCGATTACGTCTGTTTATACGCAGCTTATAAAATCATAAATCAAGCGAGTAGTAATGACTGAATCATGGTCACGAGTGTGTAACTGTGCGCGCTCCTTGCGCTCTTTTCATCCTGCAGTCGCGCGAGGAGCCACTCGATGATATAACGGAATTCTCTCGCGATCATCATCATCGTCGTCGTCATCGTGGCATTCTCTTCTCGACTCGACTTCATGCACTTGGCCGTGTGTATTAAAGAGCGTGTGCGCGTGCATAAATTTAAAATTTTCAATTCAACGCAATTGTTGTTGTATAAGTCAAAAACCAAGAAACAAATAAATTTGGAATCCCAATAAAAACGACAATATTGTCTCCTTTATAATTTGTTCAAAATAAACAAAATTAAAATTGTATTGTCTTATAACTGCGACGACTCTCTTTAAAATTTCATAATTCCACGGACAATGCTTTATACGCGATTTTCTTTTTTATTCCTTTGTTAGTTTAATTAAAGTGAAAGGAAAAATACTATCTCCAAATAATTATAACCTCGACATTTATGATGGACTTTACTAGTTCAATATTAGTTGTTTTCTATTAATCCAAATATTATTGAATATAATCCTTCATGAATAGGACATTACGTTACTACGCATGCTGGCTCAAATCAAAATGCGCTATTGCGTGCGCACAGCCGTCAAGTAATTAGCAATTAATAATTCAATATGCCGTTGGGGATTGCTGGACGCTGATCAAACAACGACTGATAACGGCGTCAATATTTTCTCTCTATTTTCATCACAATGAGTATGCGTGCTAATCTTAATTAGTGTATCAAACACATGGCGCATAACATGCAGCGTAAATGAAAAATCGTTACCGTCGATTTGCAAGCGATTTATTATAACAACTAACAGCAAAGTGGTGTTCCGATTGAATCGGAATGACATTCAATGGAAAATGCGCGATAATGGAGCGTGGAAAATGCCATTAGGTAGTTTAGCTTCACTATATTCGCGCATTTGGAGCGAAATCGACGTCGGCTGTGCAGTAATCAATAAGAGCACAACGACGACGACTCCAGCACAAGCGGTTTGACCGCAGAAGAATTCATATCACACTGTGGACTACTACAGGAAGACAACAAGTCCAACTTCCAACTCTTGGTGAGTGTGCTGAAGAAGCCGACCGAACCGTTATGCGCTCGAATCGAAAAACCGCTAAACTAACGGTGCCACAGCGGAACTCTGCTGCTCACCCGAAAGCATAAGAAATGGAACTTCACGCATACGCAATCGCGAAGATAACCGTTGGCAGAAATCCTTTTTTATTTAGTCGCCGTCGCCAATGTTTATATGCATGAAGACACATTTCAGTCTCCAATAAATATATTGCTTCTTTGTTTGCTTAACGAAATCCTCTTTCTTTAACCGCTATATTTACCAAATATTGACCGATATATCAAGAATCAATTTCGTTTTCGTATCTCGATATAAATACACCTATATAGGTACCTAATAGCCAGTTCAAAGAAAAACAAAGATATTAAAGAGGTCATCACGAAGACGCCCTGTTCGAAATCGATTATGCCCACAGGAATAAAATTTATTACACTCATAACTCTCTAATGATCCAATGGAACATTTCCACTTTGCCGTTCGAGTTTATCATCGTTGTTGTTGTTGTTGTTATTCGATTTATTTGCGGTCAGTGTTTGTTTGCCCGGTACAGCACTGCTCGTAAAGGGATGCAATGATAATGAGGGTTTAAATTTCAATATAAATTCGACGAATCGATAATGCGCCGAGAGCGATGTGCGTTGTATTTGAGTGCCGGTTGTACATTTGCATCGAGAGTTCTATTGCGGAATAAGGAGTCGTCACGTCACTGATCAATCGATCGGATCGTATATCAAGCGCGCTAGTCAATCCAACAACGGCGTCGCAGGCGTCGAATTAAAATATGCATATTGTGCGTCGTGCACTCGGGTGTGCTACTAATTTCCGCGTGCAAATTGTAATTAATTGCAGCCCGCAGGCCAATGACTGCGAGAGGTAGAGTGCAAGTTCACTAGTAGAGAGACGGCGGCGTCGCGTCGTATAACTGCTTACAAATTGGCAAAGTTCATTAATTAAACTTCGTTATAAAACTGGCACTCTACTACCTGCTACTACACTCATTATTAAAAAATTCGTATAGCAGTGTTGGCAGCAAATACGTTTTTGGATTTTAATGAATTTGCAAAAAAGTTGTAATTATTTTGCAATTTAATGCACATTTGCTAATAGTACATGGCCTCTAAAAAGTTCAAGCACAACCATTATTAAATTTTAATTCGACTACAATTTGTTCGCAGTAATTGCTAATTCATCGCATTTTGCGAAACACTCCGTCTATGTAGAATTTCATGCATATTATGCAAACGTAAACCACGTAATATCATATCCGGTATAGATAATGCGAAACGTGGTTTCTTTAAATATAAAAATTTACACTTAACCTTGAGCAGAATTGCAAATGGATAGACCCCTAGTAATTCCCGATACATGTCTTAAAAGTCTGTAAACGGGTAATTCTGATTAAAACGGCATGAACAGAATTTCCTATTTGAAAAACTACTTTCACACGCTTATGCGACGATTAAAATCATAATTAAATTCATGCGATTTTTTACACATTTTAATTAAAATTCCAGCCATAACTCTTCGCCTGCTCCTTGCGAACGAGTAAAGTGCAAAGACCGTCGTTTATCAAGCACCAAGTGCAAAGAAAGCAAGCATAACACACACACAGCATGCATCTTGTTAGGCGTTTGGCACACGTCATGGGGAAAAATTCGCGCGAGGATCAAAAGACGCAATGTTTATATGACGTGCGCTATGCGAACCATTTACAAAATGAAATGCAATGAATACCAACCGGCACAACGGCAGCGGCGGCGGCAAAAAGACGGTTTAATAATAATCCATTCGGTATGAACGCCGCCTAGTTATAGCTTATTTTATAAAATCTGCATAAACTCCCTATTTATATTAACAGGATAAGTCGATTGATTCCGCTTGCAATTAAAAAAAAAATTATATATTTTCCACACTTTCCAGCTAATAAATCTTAGCCCATATATCGTGTTGTACGATAACAAACCAGATGCGGTCATCTCATTCTTTTTACACGCTTCATAGAAATTTTCTTTATAGAAATAAGCAACCGCACTTCCTAATCATCCACACAAGCCGAGCGCGCAGAACAAGGAAGCACACCAAACCGGTTGGCTTAAAGCCCCCTTAATACATAATTCAGAGCGTCCAAGAAAACGCGTTTCCTTTATATCCGGAAAATGACTATGTGCTTTTGCACTTCGTTAAATCCGAGGCGCAAACAATGCGTCGTTCTTACATTCCAAGTGTCACAGGGAACGCGAAAAGCCAGCCCCAGCTAGCTGCTTGAAAGATCATGCAAATGAGAAGATCCTCGTAAAGGATTTTATTAGGTGCAAAGCCCCCTTGAGATATTATTAAAACGTTGGAATTCCACGTAATTTATGCGATTTGTGTGGCTTTCTTTGGAATTAATTGATGAATTAAATTTAATTAGTACGCAATTGCAATGTTTCAATTACACGAGCACAACCAAGAAGAAGAAGCGAAGCACTAGAAATGCGTCATGTACATAATAATTGATCCAATTATGCGATTGCAACTCAAATGATATATTGATAACTAATGAAGGATAATAGAACGCTAACAATTGCTCTGCATAATGGACTAATAGACGTTTCTCGTTATCATAATCGTGATGGTTTTTAAGTTTTTGGTATTGCATATTGCAAAATGTATCATAACGTGCGCGCAGCATTCCCTTCTCTTATTTCCAAAATTGGTGAGAAGAGAAGTGACCCGAGTCACGATCTGCATTTCATAACTCAAATATAGAGCGAAGCGAACAAAGCGAGTCCATAATTTAATTAACTACTTGATAATTATCAATTATTGATTTCGCAATGTAAGGGAGGAGGCAGTTTTTTGTTGTTGTTCAAGTTTTATAGCGAACACTTACGAGTTGGGCCTTGAGTTCCTTCGGACACATTGGTCCTAGCCACTGATGCAGATTAATATATCGCTTGGGCAACATCTTCAAGCAGGTCGCCGTCTGCCGATAGTCCAAGGGGTCGAGTAAGGCGGCAGGCGCCTGTATCGGGGAGCCGCTCTCTTGCAGCACCACCATTGTTCCGAGCAGCGTGCGCACGCGGATTTTCAACTGGTTGTTTACGCGTTTACGTAACAATGTCTAATCATTAAGTTGGTCGATCGGTAGGTAGATGGGTAGTAACAATATAAGATAAGGCGCACTTTGATTTGTTGCGTTTCGGAATTAATCTTATTTAAAAATCACGTAAAATTCTAGTTGTTTGTTTATTTGTTTGTTGGTCCACACTTTTCAATATGATATTCTTCAGTACTCTTTTAACTAACTAGGTACGTAGTCGTAGTAGTAATTCTTTGGTAGTTTAGTTACTAAGGCACCATCAATGTGTGTATTTCACGTGTGATATTTTCTCTCCCTTGCCGCTGTTGTGGCTATTTATAAAATTCGATAACATCTGCAAAAGAGCGAGTAGTGCGCGCTCTGATTATAATTGAAACATAATAAAAAATTTATGCACCGACGAGCAGCAAACAAACGAACGAACGAAGCAGCCAGCCAGCAGCTTAAAACAAAACAGCAACTCGCGCGCAGTGTTCCAATGAGCAATATCGAAGTTATTCAATTGTTAATTAAAAGCGGGAGAGACCGACTCGCTCGTCATCTGTAATATTATGCCGCACAAAGGACACTCCACTCTCATCGTCAGCAGCAGCATCATATCATGTGTGCATTCGTATTGACGTATCGATTGAATTATTATTGAATTGATTTTAATTAAGCCGGTCCGGCCCGCATCCAAACACAACGTGCCAGAGAACCACGCGCGGCGGCAATAACACACTCCAATCTCGAATTATGCACTAGCGCAGGACCCGCAGCAGTAGCAACAGAACACACGCGAAGCGATCTATCAACGTCCCCATTTTATAAAATAAATAAAAAGCAACTGCGAATGCGAGAAATGTAAAAATCATTTATCACACGTCGTGTAAACATCATCATCATCGGCGCGAATGCGCGGAGTGTTTCTTTTTGCACTGCGATCCTGTTGTATTTTCCATGTGGAAAACACTCTAATACAGAGGATTCATTCAGCTGGCAGCGCACATGTGTTCCTGCATGTCTCGAGCGTTCAATTTTATTCATCTCTCTTCATCACCACAACCAACAACACTCACGCACGCCTTACATTAATATCGCGGATACAATAAACCGAGTTGTAATTTTAGGGCGGCGGCGGCAACAACAAGAATGTTATCGGTGCTTTGTTATCCAAGCAAATGATTATGTCACGACAAGCACCTGCTCCTTAAAATTTTGCGAATTTCCCCCCAAGCAATTTATTGGAACACTACGCACAATTTAACGTCATTCGCTTGTTTGCTCGTTCGATGAGTTTTTCGAAGTATAAAAAACGTAATAATTGTACTCGTTTAAAAATAATCTTCATCGCTCATGTAAGAAATTGTACCTAATAAATTTTCACCCGAAAACCAACAAGTGTTATTCGCGTTGGTTTTTCCTCAAGTCTCGCATGTCGCTCGCTGTCTGTAAGCGAGAGCACTTATGAAATTTATAGTTTATTAAACCGTATTGGCAATGGTCTTTTTGGCACAAGTATTGACCAATCAAGCGCGAATTGACCTTTGAAATAACATCCATTCAAGCCCCTATCTATCGTCATTCTATTCCAACGACCGCTACTTATTTTTCGTCCAAGCTCTCTATTTTTACGCATTATTAACGCGATTATTCTGTTTATTATTTCAGCGCTATACACACAGAGCGCTTCATGCATATTTGATCGAGTAATGAAATGATTATTGATTATGTTGACGTATTAAAAATGTAACGTTATCCCTCTCTGGTGCATTTTATTATTAATTATTGTTTATCGATTACATTTGCCTTATTTCAATTACGAGTCCGCGCAATGGAAAACTATGAGAACGCACCCAGCTATTATTGCGGATGATGATGCTCTGCATGTAATGTACAATCAATAAATTCAAAACCGAATACTGTACAACATCAATAACGAATTACATACGAAGCCGCGTATTTACATTTCCTATACAATATAAAGGACGAAGAGAGAATAATTTGTGGCCATCAGCCATATTAACTATAAACAAAAGAAGATAAATATACAAATTGTACGCATGTTCGGCACCCGTATATATTCATTCCCTTTATCACCCGCTAATGGAACCAGTGATAAAATGAGTTAGTTATTATTGACGCGGCACACATTCACCCCCCGTACGAAATCGATTCGTTACTAATTGTAATTTTATGTACAACAATAAAATAGTAAATTGAATTTTAGTAGTACGAGTGATATGATCTTCTTCTGTTCTATGTACAATTATTACGTTTTATACACAAGTCTCTGTACAAAAGTTTTGCGTGCGTTTGTTTCACCAACCTATGATAACATTTATTAAAATTTCAATTTTTATCCTTTTTGCGATTCATTTTAGCGAGCAACGCTATTAAATCCGCACTAACAACTTCGAAACTTAATAATAATCCGGCTTGTGCACTGATACGAAGGCAAATCGCACTCTGAATCACTGACTCCTTCGCTCGTAAAGTCTAATACTTAATCAATCACGTTCGTCGCGAGTTACTATTTGTTTGCGTATTCGTCCTCCCGTCTCCTTCTTCTTCGGCCGAAAATAATCTCTGCGAGCGCAACGCGCACTCATCAACCGCATCCACAGCGATGCGAAAATTCCATGTGCTCGACGCGGCGGCTCGCTGCGAACTAACCAAAGCGCAGGAGAATCTCGCGTACGTCGGCGGCACCGCGAGCGACGCGCACGTTCGCGTTCGTCGTACTCCTTCCTTCCTCGTTGAGAGTTCGCGTTTAAAGGATGCGCGACGATGGTATGCCACAATAATGTACTATCTCAATACCGAAAGAAGATAAGCATCAGCTTCTTCTTCTGCTTCGTACGCGTGTACAAGACTTTCTTGGTCAACGCACTCTTTACCAAACATATAACTTTTTCCTCTAATTCTCTTCTTTACTTAAGACTCGGGTGATTTATTTAATCGCGCTTTAAATTGACATCATTATTGTCATTACACAAACAAGCCTTGAATTTTTACATATCGCGTTTTCATACGATGAATATTATTTCAAAGTTTCTTCTGGTAATCAATTCGAGTAAGAATGCAAACAGGATTCAATAAAAACATTTCATTATTTTTATAATTGCAGTGCTATTGAAATACTTCTGCCAGACTGCTCTTCACTTTGAGTTTGCTTGGCAATCGCGAATTAAACTTGCGAGTGCCGCGATGCGGAAAATTCCATTTTTCTATAAATGCGAGCAGGTTGCCGCCGTCTACCGTTCACTCAGCAAGGGGAGCAGGCAGACAGGTGTAGGGACATAGATATCCAGGGGATTTTATAAAAACATTCGCGCATTTCCACCCCTGACGCTTGCGCGCGGCCGCTTGTGATTTTTTTCCTACGTATGCATGCAGCACAGCAAGGAGCAAATTCAATAATTGCGCTTTTGCACTGTGAAATAGAATTTTAGCTTTTCCTTCAGCTACATTACGTTTTTCAATTTTTACGAGCATCCTGCTCCTCGCACCGTAAATGTCTAACAGGATAACAAAATCGTCCTCGGGAAAAATATCAATTGCGAATATATTTTCTTCGGTAGCAAAAAACTATTTCCCGTTGTTTACAACTGTATCGACATTGAATTTTTTATACACACCAATAGCAAATTTAAGACAATTACCATTAATAGAGCAATATAATACAATTAAATTTAAAACCTCATTCGTTATTTAAAAAGAAAATCACAGAATTGCACGATATAAATAATTCAAACGACAGCTGCATGTTGGTTTAAAATCCGGGATAAATAAAAGAAGAATTTGCTACGCGCCAGAAAATGGAGTATTTTATCAAATTATACAGAACGCATATAATTTTTTACGCACTTGTAAATCCCCCGCTCGCACGACGTACGCATAGATGAATAACGACTAACGAGGAACAACAGGCAAAAAAGCAAAAAAAAAATCCAATTGAATCGAGATTTGCGCAATCTACATACTCTATGCTCCCCGTAAAGAGGCAATTTGTTCTCGGGCGCGGGATGATTAAATTCTAACGTATTGAATTGTTTTACGTGTTGTATATATACACACTTTTCATCCGCTTAACGCGCAAATTTGAATTTCAAATTCAAATGAACAAATTCCACATGAAGAATTAATTAGAATCGACGTATTGTCCGTGTCGTCGTCGCCGTTATTGTCCTCGTGCGTTTATACGAATCGATACAATACATTACCACCCCTTTTACACCGCAAGACGCACATCGGTCTCCTTCCGACCAGTCGGCGGCGGTTAAATTTCATTCTCTCGCACATGAATTATGCCCAAAATACAACAAGAAGAATACTTAAAATACCGCTTTTAGTGGTGTGTGCCTCGGCAAAGTGAATATTCATTAATAATTCAACTCTTTCGCTCCGCTACGTACGATCCTAGACGGTACGAAGAGTGTGTGGTTAGTCCTTATCGATTTTTCTTCGTGCTCTTCTTGATGAGGCCGCATTAGCACGACACGCAACAAGGTACCGGCAGCAGTACGTACGGCTGCAGCAAAGGCGGAAAACGGCGTTAATAGTTAATGAAAACATTTTATCGCGTACACACGCACAACACGCTAAGAAAACCCGGTTAATAGTCGACCAGTTAACTGTGCAATATGCTCGACCGCAAGAACCGACTCGCGAGAAGACAAAGTGTCACCGAAAAGAGGACAAACGGTCAATAATTGCATTGTCGTCGGCGACGTCGTCATCATTCTTTCGTACGTTTATGTGCGCAAACAATTACGACTACTTACATTGTTGTGCTTTTATTTCCTTGAGAACCGCAATCCGCGCTGTATTCACACCCCATGCGATGCGCATCGCACACTAAAATGTTGCAGTTAGAAATTACACGCGAAAAACTCAAGACTTTTTAGTTGGCCGGTTGGTTGGTTGGCTGGTTGTTTGCGTTTTGCGGTGAATGCATCTGCATGTGCAGAGCTCTTGTGCGAATGCGATAATTGTTCCAATTGTTGGCGTGCGGACGATTTACGAGTCTGTGCGCAATTCGCATTTATAGAGCGGCGGGCGAATAAGAGTCTTTCAGTCGGCTTAATTAGGGTAAACAGCGTAATGAATCACGATAACTCGCGGAAATATTTATACGCGGCGCGCTCCTCGCGCGATTTATGCTAACGCGGCTTGCACGCAAAACTAAAACGCAGCAGCGAATTTACGGACGTACATTTTATAAATAAACAACGAACGAAGGAAATGATGATGATGCGCCATGGGTACCTGCGCGCATTTGCCACTTAATGTAATTTACGCGTTTTCTTTTTGAGGGCAAAAATTCGAGTGTGCGATAAAACATAAAACAAAAAGCGCGCTAGCAGCACACGGCAAGCGGGTCCGATACGTAAGTCGAGTAAATCTCCTTGTACATGGATTACTCTTCATTGCGCATTTTATTAACAAGCGCATATAGCAATAAAAATGCAAATATGCCGTGTTTCTCCCTCTTTAGACAGCGCAGAGGGCGGGCGCCCCTGATAGTTTTAGCTTCGCGTAGGTTTCCGACTTTTTAATTACTTTATGTAAATTTATTCGGCGCGTCTGCGATAAAATAAGACGATGACGACCGCTACTACGACGGAGGAAGCAAAGTCGTTTTATTATGCGTTTCCTTAAAGGACACACGTCCTGAGCCGCAGAAAAAGGAAAGCCACGAAAGGGGGTCGTCACGTTTAATTATGCGATAAACAAGCGCCCTAATAAATATATAATTAAGCGGACGAGAATATTATTACCGACACCGTTAATTAATCATTCTTTCCAAACATTTAATTACGCAAAAGGCAGCGTTTCCGAAACTCGCAAAGCCCTAAATTAAAATTGAAAAAGTTGGAAAAAAAGTTGCCAGCAGAAAATCCAATTTGCAATACGCGCGTTGAACATTTTGCTTTTACCTTTGCATCTTTCCCAAAGGCTTGAGCCCTAGCGCAAGCGTGAGCAAGCAAACCGCGGATCATCATGCACAACGCGTTTGAAATATTTTTTCATTACGTGCGTTCTGCATTCAGGGGATGTTCGCTCCCCCAATATATCGACTTATTCGCTTAAATGTCATCATGCTTGGAATCTCTTCAGATGCACGCGTGCGCGCGGCTTAGCTTCAATAACGCAAAAGTCGATCGACGACGACGAAAAAGAGCTACTACAAACGGGAAAAAAAGAAACGAGCCGAACGGAAAAAGAGCAACACGTAACGAACGAACGAACAAAGGGTGGAAATCCATACGACGATGGAGCAACCACCCTCCGAGATTGGATTCGATTCGATAAGCTCACATATGCAGCGAATTAAAACAATTACCGTCCGGGACGCGTTTCTTGTCGGTGCGCGATGATTGGAAATCGATAACGCGCGACTGCTTTTTCCAAATGTAATTTACGAAGAGGTTCCCCCGCACTCCTCCCTCCATACAACCCTCAGCCGTCCGTCGTTACTACTCACGACGAAAACCACCACCATTATCATCATCATCGGCCACGTCGCCGCAGAGTGCGCGTTATGTGTTTAGTGTAATGGCTCGGATTAATGTTCCTAATCGTCGAGTTAAACAGCACGATACGATGATGCCGAAAATAGACTTTAATGAGAATTGACCTTTTTCATAATTTAGTGTACTGCCGATATCTATCTGATTAAGAATTATTGCTACTGCATAGCCATTTTAAGCAAATAGCTGCACTAACGTATAAATCAAAATTGAAACTTCTAAGCGTGCTTGAATAGAGAGAACTCTTGCAAATATTAATGACGCATTGGTTGCAGAAAATTAGCCATTGACTCTTTTTCAATACTGACGGACACGCGATAAATTATTCCGGTAGTCGTTGAACACACATCATATGTTTGACGAATGACAAATGCGTCAGCGTGTAAGAATCATGCTGATGTTGATGACGCTGCAACATTTAGATATTTATCCTTATTCCGCAATGCATCGTCAACTGCATGTTGCATCGCGGCTCATTACACTTTAAAAACGTGTGCTTGCATACACTTTGTGCATCGTCCTCCCATATGCGTCAACGAAACGTGCAAGTGCTTTACGATATAGATATCTATCTGCAGGGCATACATATGCGTAAATTACTAAAAAAAAAAAGTAAAATTAGAGCCTCCTTTTCTAAGCGCACCCCCATGACTCCTCATAAGTCATTAATCGCGTGTTTGCTCATATCTTCGCCAAAAAGTGACCAGCCATTAGGCGCAGATATCCAGCATGGTTTTTATTATGTTTAATTATTAGTGCATCTTTGCCACCATTTTTAAACACAAAAAAGTTGTGCATATTTCATAAATGTTAGCGTGCCATCCTGTCCTTTTTTTACGACTCCACATTTGTCTATTACCAAAGTATCAATGATTCATAGAATTGGACTTTGCTTATGCGGCTGTGCGTTTAAAAGCGTAATTTATAAAATGATAATGAAACTGGAAATATTTATATTTCAACATCTGCGCACACGGCCAACCATGCGATGCGATCCTTGCAAGTTAAATATTTTAACAAGATCTTCTTTTTTCCTGTTTGCGTTTATTCACATTGTGCAATATAAACGAATTTCGCTGCGATTGTTGTCTGTGCCTGATTGCCATATGGTTTAATACGCGGCTAATCGCGCATAGTCGTAAAATAAAATGGATGGGAATTGATCAAACGAACGTGGAGAAGACACATCAAACGTTTTAAGCGGTTTAAATCAAAGCTTCTTAAACACTCGCCTAATAAACCTGCTGCAACATATTTAAAAAATAAATCGTAAATGTCAACAAAGATTTGTGAATTTCACGCATATCCTCGCAAACTTAATGATTATTTCCGAAAAGCATAAAAATCTCCTACGGAATAAAATCGTCAAGTAAATTTAAGTAAACACCCAATATAGATGACTATTGGAAAGTCAATCGAGTTGGTTCAATCACAAACAGCGCGCACAGTTTTATTTTAGCGATGCGAAAAAGTTTTACTTTCAATTGCGTAAGTACGAACAACGCGCAAAGTGGTGTGGCGTGTCGTGTTGTTTTCTTTTTTCGCCGAGAGACTTCCACACAGGAAACTTGCCGTTTTGGAAAACGACCAACAAAAATAAAGAGCTCACACGCTGTGCGCGCACTTTATTCGCCGTTATTTTTCCCGATGCGCGACATGAGAACGACCGCTCAAGGTTCCGTTCCCAAACACACATTTGTTGATTTTGCCCCGCGCACGCTGCCACCGCCATTTACAAATACAGTGTCGTCGACAATTTCCTGTTCAAACTTTTTAACCTGATGCAATGTGTTTGCGTTTCGCACTCGTATCGTGTGCTTCTGGCTTCTGGTGGAAGCACGAATTCTGACAAATTGTAATGTACTTTAAACTTTTTTCTTCCTCATCTTCGTCGATTACTTTTTATCAGCGTTGTCTGCGCGCCATATGTGTTACCGGCGATGGATGATCTAATGGAATGCGTCATCTGCGTTCTTCGCACACACATCTCGTCTTCGTAATCTTCAATTGCGTTTTCCATTTTTCGCATCGATTAGGAAAAACGTACGCAACTGCGAAGCACGCATTTCTTCTTCTTCAGACAAATACGAACACGGGCGAATAAATAACCATAGTAATAATAATTAATTAGCGTTCATAATGCTTACGACGAAGTGGAGAGACGAAACCGCTGCCTAATTAATTCCGCGCTTCACGGTGCGCTGTTTTAATTATTTCGTAATTAATTTTAAAGAGGCAAAAGAAGAGAAAGAATATAAAAAGCGCGTTAATAAAGTTTCAGGTGCACGCGAGCGCACCACGTTCGTCAAACTGTGTGCGCCACGCTTCTTTTTCCCGTTCCACGCTTGATTTTCCCCCAATGCTTTTTGTTTTAATTTTTCTCCACTGCATCAGACGCACACATACAGTAAACACCCGGGGCGAATATGCGAGCGTGAGCAGTGCACACACAATTCACACGAGAATTAAAATGTACATTCAGTTCAGTTCAGGCACATTCGAGTGAACGAACTTTAGTGCTAGCGTTTTCTTTATTTCCTCGACATTGCACACGACGCGTTAATGTGCACCTCGTTAGGTGAGGCCTTTAATGCGCGAATGAGCGCTTATATGCGAGTTCCCCAATGACTTTTCAATAATGTAAAATTCAAAATACGAGTGAAATTTGAAACACACTTAACCCTTCCTCAACTCTTAATAACCGAGCATGCAATGTCCCTGGCTGTCTAATATCTGCCACCCGCATAAGTCGCGTTTGTTTTAGTGTGCTGCCCTCAACTGTGCACGGCGACGATGGTATGTAGGATTAAGCCACTCGTCACTTTCGCAAAAAGAAGGAAAAACCCTAAAAGCGGCAAAACCACATTGCTGCATTCAGTCATTTAATTCGACATTATCTTTCCGCTCTGTGAAAGGGTGAAAAATAGAACGAAAGCGCGAATGCGAGTTCTAGCGCTAGTATTACGAAACGAACCGAGTCGAATCAGAAGGATGGCTGCAATGATATTGATACACTTTTGCGCTTAGTGTTATTATTCTACGCTGTGGATGTGCAAAGGCAAAAGGACGAACGAGGCAAAGGGTGCAGTCACACGCCACATCGCGTGCTGGAATCTTCTTTTCACCTTTTCAACCAGCCCCAACAATCTGCTGTCAAATACACTCTGTGCAAAGTGCCTTTCTGCATTTGCTATTATTACATTACATTTGCCAACATTATAAATATCCCTACAAGGAGGAGCGCATCATCTTAATTAAAATATCACAAAAAGGTGACGACAAATTCCGTCTATCAAAATAACTCAATATAGAATTTTACAACTCCTAGTTAGATTACACTTTAGCAATTGCATGGATATTAGTTGCACCCTGCTTCCCTGAAGTAACCCCGCGCATTGAACAACTAATAAAAAGAAACGCGAAACACCAAGTATCATCAAATAACAGGCAACCAACCAACCAATGGTTTTACTAATTAGCTTTGTTTTTTATTCGTTATGCAGACAACGGCGCGACGGCAGCATGTCGCGTGTAAAATGAAACACTGAAATTACAAGAGAGAAGTTCTCTTGCTAGCCGTACATGAAATGTAATTAGATTTGTTTTTCCACATAGTACACGCATATGGTTATGAGAAAGATGCTCAATATGCGCGACACGTTTGCCACGGCTGGAAAAAGCTCTCAAAGCTCTATTGCGCATACCACATGTGATGTAGAGAAAAAATACGCCAAGAAAATGAAGAGGAAAGCAGCGGCATCAGCAATGGCGGCGGCGGCGGTGGCAGCAGCAAGTATGAAATACGTTTCTCTATCACGCGATCGCGCCCGAGACTTTATAAACCTTTTCACGCATAAAACACTAGCGTCGCTCGTGTGTATGCTCAAAGCTATATAGTTATAGTCAACTGCTATGATCTACTTGACATCGCCACCCCTTTTCCACTCGCGAGCGCTCTGAAACTATAGTTGAACGCTAGTATTATCCTCGGCTTCACCGGACGACTGGAAAACTAGGCGCAGGACTTTATCCTCTTTCCGACTATGAGCATAAACTGTGCGGCAAAGTTGAAATTCGTGTGCGATTTCAGCAAGAAGTGCGCACCGTATTTTTAATACGTAATAAGTGCATATGAAGGCTGCTGCTGGTGCGGTGCTTTCAGTGATATTTCATTTTCGTGATGCAGATTACGTTCTCTATTATTTTTTTTATTTCCAGCACTCCCTCGACTTGTGACAATAGAAACTGTATTTCAGTTAATTAAACAGAGCCTCGCCGTCGCGCGCAATTCGTAAAAAGCCGAAAGAAGAACTGTTCCTTCCTATAATTATCGCTAATTACAGTTGCTCGACGCTTCAATTATGACGATCCGATATAATAACGGGAATGACGCGAGAGAACAGAGCATAATAGACTATTCCGGAAAATGCGAAGTCGCTCCAATTCGACGAAAAAAGTATTTCACATTATGATTATTATCGCAACGTCCTTCGCGACGACGAAATAAAATATTGATTTATAAATAAGCGCCTTAATTGACACACAAACAACCCGCTTTTCGTAATAACTATGTGCGCGTACGCAGTAATTTGGAGTAATATTTATTTTTTTATGATTACATCATCCGGACAGGAAATTATCCCGCTTTGGAAAAAATATCGGTCGCTCGATTAGTCTTTTGGCACGCTCGTGCAAACCGGAAACAAATCTGCGCCGGACGCGTATTCACGCCTCCGAGAAATGTGCAACAAGACGACCAAAGTACTGCTGCCGCCGCACGAGGACGGCTAATCTAATTCGACTCTCAGTCGCCGACGTAATTGGACGTTTATTGAAGGGGGAGACCTGTGAGCGATAATTAGCAGCGCCATTCGACCCGAATTTACTCGGAAAGAGCAGGCGAGCAAACACTGCGAGTAGGTGCTGTTCTGTTTGCTGTGGCTAAAATCATTATGCGACATGATAGTGCGCAGAGTGCAAAACTCACTTACGTGCACCTTGCACGTGTGTATTCAATTAATTGGGAACGCTTGCGGTGGCGGCGTCAGAACAAGAGCAAAAATATCCCAAAGTGCGCTCAAGCGGCACACAGCTGTTAGCATCATTCAAATATTGCGCGCGACCGTTTCTCATTAATCAAAAACGTAGCACTACATTTCGCTACGAACAAAAATTGTTTATTGTTGCGCTCTATGCAAGTGTTGTACAGACGCTTTGACTTTGTGATTCAATTCAGCGATCACGCGTCCATAAAATCGTAACCTTGAGCGCGCGCGGAAAATTGAAGACAATGCTCTTTTTGTCTTCGTTAATATCTTGGTGTGCTCGCTCGTTGCGCGCTGCTTCAAGACACTTTGGCGCGTCTTGCGCAGCGTAAAGTTTCCATTCAGGCAAACAAATAATGCAGTCAACTTCGTATTTGTTAAAAACACGCCAGGGAACGAACAACAAACGAGTGTGCTTTTGTTCACACACCACGACGCTGGCTGACCGCCGAGGCAGAAGGAGTAGAAGAAGACATCGAGCGCGTGCAGCAGATGAAGAGTTCGTTCACCGGGTCGCGGTTCACCGCGTAGTGGTGTGCGCGGCGTGCTCGCGGAACGAAACGCAAAGTGCACAAAACGCACGCAAACTCTTCGCCGAACAAATTGCCTTTTCCGCGGAGAGCGCATTACGAAGACGGCTGCTTCTTAGCTGAGAGCGTCCAACTTCTCTTCTCGTCGTCGACGTCGTCATCGTCCACCAAGTTGTCAACTTGCGCACGCGTTTCGATGGCGCATATGGTGACGCAATGACTAACAACATTTATCCTGCCCGTGTTAAATTCTTAATGAAGTTCTCATAGAAAAGAGCATATTCATAATTTATAAATGCACGCGGTGAGCACGAACAAGGCAACCGTGAACTTACTTACAATGGCAATAACTTTCAAAGATATGCGTGCACGCGCACGCGAACTCGCTCATCATCTCCTCTTCCTTGTGTCTTAAAACACTTTTATCCTCGCAACTATTTCCCGTAAAAATTCAAAGTGTATTCTATTCAAATGGCATTCCATCCGTTTCGCTCAAAATTATCGCATAGTGCCTATCAATACGCTGATGCGTGAAATCAATGATAATTATGCGCATCTTTCGCGCGCGATTAACACCTTGCAAGAACAAGATTTGAAGATACCACTCGACATTGTCGTGGGCGTATAATTATCATCGTCGCTGTCTTTACTATCACTAGCTCCAACGTTTCGTTAGATGATTGATAAACGATTTATTTCCCAACAAAATTTATCGCTGACATTATGTGCCATCAAATGCACAAAAGCTATTCGTGATCGCATTAGAAATAGGTGATGCGCTTATCTATGCATATAAACTAAATACATATATATATATATAGAGAGAGAGAGAGAGAGTAACCCAAAATCTATCCAAATTAAATTCAAAAAAATCAGCGTTTCAAAAGCTAACTGCCGTCTTCAACATTTAAATTCGCATTTGAGATATTCCCGTATCGCCCTTTACATATTTCATTTCTAATAACTTGCGCCAGATATATTTAGATGAACGCTTAATGCGTTTTACCTGCATTTCGAAATACTGAATGTTGAAAATATATTTTCAAAATCAACGATTATAGTGAAAAGCTATGAACGTTCGCTCTGTCATCGGTAACGATGCGGTTGATTGATTGTTTGCTCGCTTTCAACGCCAATAAGCACGTAATTACGCGACTTTGTAATCGAGTGTAAACATTAGCTGCGTTTGATAATCGCGCAACGTATTCGCGACGCGACTGTATGTCGCTCACAGTGTTCGCGAGAACGCGTGTGACACATCAATGGTTTAAATTAAATTCAGCGCTCGCCGTGCACCACGCCGGAGATAAATCATGAGCCATAATGACGCGCTTTGTCCGCGCTAAATGTACGCTTGCAATGCCCATTTGAATTCAATTAAGTTGCGTTTCAAAAACCCATCTACAATATTGCGGAAGAAGAGAGTCCGAGCACGGCCAAGCTGCACGATGCAAAGCAACGCAATTCTTGTTTTCATTCTTCTTCCTTCCTGTCCTTTTGTTTTTTCCTGTGCGCGCTTTCTTGGAACAAGATGCAGAACGCGAGAACTTGAAACCTACAAACACTCAAATAAAATCTCTTTGTGCATCCGGCGCGCACAAAGCAATTAGTCCAACTTAACCTGCAAATGTCGTTTTAATCATTGACTATAACCGGCCTGTGCCGCGCGCATTCGCAATAATAATGCTGCATTATTTGCATGCGATTGTTGTTCGCTGCGTGCAATTTTCATGCGGAGAAAACCGCAACAAGACAATCGCCAAGCGCACTATTTAGTAAGTGTAACACAAATTGCTCAATCTCCATATATTCGCGCGCGCCGCGTCTTTGATGAGTTTCTAAATTTCGCAACCGCAAACAACAACAACGCGAAGAAAAGCGCAGGCATAAAGAAGATGCCTACGTCTACAAGTAGTACGTAAACAAAAGCACGAGCCTTTAATCATCAGGTGTGCATCTTGGTCGACTTCCTTTGTTTTCACCGCGCGAGTAGTGCGTTGCTGTTAAACCCTCATATCCTGCGAGCATTCTTAAGAACATGCTATGGTTACATACGCTTATCATGCACACCGGAATTACTCCGGATAATTTATACGACGAATGTATGGTTTATGCTTCTTTACACTCTCTTAAACGTCTAATTTCATGTTAATTAATGCATTTATTTCGAGTAAGTGCACGTAACAACAATGTACCTACGTACGTAATTGTTATTGCAAAATTTCGTTCGTTCGAGTACAAGATTCTAATGATAGTGAATTAATCCGCCTTATTCTTGTGTACGAATTCAATCGCAACTTGAGCAACTTGACTCTTCAGTAAGACGAGAAACGATTAATTATTAATAGAAATGTCTTGATATGCAAATAATTCATGCTTGTTATTTAAGAACACAGATCCGTCTTTGTTCCTATTCCCATTAGCGGCTAAGTACGTACAAATATCATGTACTCTCGTGTACGTACAGTTATTATGCCACTCCTGAGTGGAGCGCGTACTTCATGATGAAGTGCAACACAACAAGAGACAGCACAGCACTCGGGTGTGTACCGAGTTAATAACGACATAATAGTTGGTTGTTTTACAAAACGCTACTGCTACCTCTCTCCCAGCGGTAATGTCGATGTTGGCCATCTCGTTACGAGATCTCTCTCGCAAGCCGTAATTATTCGGGTGATAGTTAATGAATTATTGCGCATTACGCCTTCCTCAGGATCCATAACTTACGTCCATTCGAGCACAACAAAACAACAAACGATAATTGTGTGCTTTCGCGCTAGATTGAATATGATTCGTGATTGCTTTAATGCGAGTAACAGTGCACCGCTCTATTTTCGACGGATAATAAGGACGAAGATCTCTTCGATGACTTCCGGTGTGGCGCATAAAAGATAATTGGCAAAACACTCACCTGAACATCAAAATTGTGCTGCTGCTGCTGCAGAACAGCGTTGTCCACCTGATGCGGTTGTGGCGGTGGCGGGGCGGCATACTGATGCTGATCGTACGGCGGTGGCGGTTGATCGCTAAAGTGCTCAAACTGTTGATTGACGGATTCGGCAAGTGTGACGCCGAGATGCGGCGCCAAATGTTGTTGCAAGTGTTGTTGATGCAAATGCGGCGGCAGTTGGTCTTGCGCCTTGAGGATGACAACGCCTGGCTCCAGCTGCAGGCCATTCTTGCTTAAGTCGTCCTCCGCCGGCGACGGTTGGCGGCTGCCGGGCGTTCGGCTGTAAAAACAGTACCAGCAAACCAAATAAATTTCCTTGCCTCATTCATCGTCGTCGTCGTTCTTGTACATGCGGCCGCGCTCTATCGGCAGCGCGCGAAACATCTCCACCTCGACAAAGCAGCCCGCACCGCTATAGAATTCAACCGCCGCCTTTTGAAAGCAGGTGGCGCTCGACGCCGGAACCGGCTGATTTGAAACGACCACGCAAAAGTGGGGGGCGGCGAACACATCGCATTACCTTGGCA
The DNA here is from genome assembly GCA_030264675.1 of Anaulacaspis nigra. Classification (NCBI taxonomy): domain Eukaryota; kingdom Metazoa; phylum Arthropoda; class Insecta; order Coleoptera; family Staphylinidae; genus Anaulacaspis; species Anaulacaspis nigra. The sequence continues at coordinate 77,102 of JARJDV010000356.1, read as the reverse complement.
ACGAGCATGTACGCCGCGGAGAAGCGGCAAACGCACATGTCATTGACATCGGACAAGGTAGCGCGTTTGCGAGTGCGCTCGCGAGCCGCGAGAAACCTTGAACGGGCCCGTCCGTTGTTGCCGGCGAACGGGGTAAATGCGATTCGACTTTGCCTCTGCTCTGCGGCCGAGAACGAGATGGATGCGGAATTAAATCAGAGAGAGGCAAAATGCGCGCAGCGCATAAGCGTTCTGTTCAAAGGGCGCTCTGCTTGCTTGCCTCCTTCATCACCATGATCATCATCATCATCAACATCATGTTCGTAGTTGTCGTCGTTGTCGTCATCAAGCCTATTTGCGCCCGTCTGGATTCTCGAACGCGCGCGCATCCCATTGGATTAAAGTTAATTAATAGTTAACAAGACGACTACATGCCAACGCATGCACATACACGTCCGACATGGTCTGCTCATTGAAGTGGTCGTTTCATAATTAGGAGTTTTGTGTAACACATAATTAGTTGCGTACTTCCGTTCGCGCGCGCGCGCGCCTTCTTTGTCTTCCTGCTCCAAGCACCGACAGCTGCTCAGCGTGAACTTTGCGCGTCTCCTTCCCGTCGCGCACAAATATAAATAAACGCACGGCCGCGCGCACAATTACTGATGATAAAGTAAAATTCGCAAAATTCGCGATACATGCACCTAAATTTATCCGTGCGGTGAAGGCGCAGAGACCGATGGCAATCGGACGTAAGATAGCAACGGCAATAAATTTAAAGTTCGAACAGTATGAGCTGCCCGCTGCTGCCACCACCCTCGACACGCTCAAAGGGGTAGCAGATAGCCCGAGCGAGAATTGGCCTAGGGCATGGACCATAAATTTCCAAAGTTTCAGCGCGTCACGCGCGCAAAGAGAACGCACGCTTGAAGAGCGCCCAACCGGTCCGAAATTCAATGAAGCACGCGACCGGACTCTTCATTAGTTTCCAACTATTTCTTCCATGTTCACGCACGACGCACCCGAAAAACTGAAGCATAGAATTGATACTTACTTAAATCCCTTGCCGTCCTCCTCGCCGCTCACTTGTCCATTCTGCACCGGCTGGCCATTGACAACCACCCCGCCGCCGTCGTCCTTCGGACTTTGCGGCTTATCCTTATCGCTCTTGTCGTCCAGGTGCAGCGCTCGCATGCGAGGTTCTAGCGAGTCCTTGTTCGTCGGCGACGTGCCCAGAACGTACTCGACCATCTTCACGCCGAGACCGCCGCCCGTATCGCTGCCGCGCGGCGACAGTATGCTGGTCGTGTCGCCGCCGCCGCCTGGAAAGCCACCACGTCTGCCCATTGCGAGCGGTGCGGACACCGTATGATCGCCTGCAATCAGAGAAATTAATTCGTTGATTAGAACACATTCACGCAAAACAAGCGAACAAGCGCGCGCGGAGGCGGATTGGGAGAAAGAGGCGAGAAAGCGTTAATTAACTTTTGAATCATTCACAGCCATCACGGCCGAAGGCGGCAAACTCATTAATAACTCCATCGACGCAGCGTGCCGCACTGCCACTCAACCCTTTTCCTTCGTCTTCCACTTTACGCCGGCCGCCAGCGACAAAGGCTTCATTTATATCAAACCGCAAAACCCACCACCACCATCGGCCATGCCACCCCCGTACTCCTACAATGGACACTTGACGTTACCGAAGGAAGAACGAGCCGAGAGAAGATAATCGCACACTTTGTCCGTGTTTTGTGTCAGCATCCCCGTAATCCGTTTGACATTTATTAATGCATTGCGCGCAAGAATGCAACGTCAACAACTCCATCCACTCCACTACTTCCCAACAATTTCCTCAACTAGAGAGAGCATTGAGTCAAATGCCATTTCATGCGTGGCGACATAACACATCAATGTGAAGAACCTATCTGTGCACAACAATAAACAGAACGACGGCGGAGAAGAGTCTTGAAGAATGAACAAGTACGTAGAAGAAAAGTTCTTATCTAGTGGTGGAAGAAAATAATGTCTCCTAAGAGACAACAGCGATGCTGACATTATCACCCACATTACGAAAGACCGATGGGGATATTGTGTTACCGCAAGGCATCATGATAGTAAAATTGTAATCTGCGCGACACATTGACGGCGCAACAATCAAGAAGAGCGCGCGCGTAACGCGAGAAGAAATTGCTGTCAGCATCACAGCTGACGTAAACGTCGTCCAGAAAGAGAAATCAATGTCCAGCTTGCACGTCGCCGCCAGATAAAACAAAATCCAAGAAGGGCACGAACGGCGGATTGATTATTATTTGTTTGTTTCGTCTCCATAATTAATGCGGAACAAGATAGTGGAGCAGAAGAATTAAGTTGATCCTCATTAACAAACATCATGCAACTTTGCTATATTCCGTCTTGGGAGACAACTTAAGCTTCGGCGAGTGAAGGAAATGCAAATCATAAATTTACAACTTAATTGCCATGATTCGCCGCACTGATACTATGCACATCTCTCTCGCTCCTGTGACGGCGAGACACGTCTTGCAATGAAAATTCAATTAGCATTTGATTCCATGACGCGCATATTTACGTCTGTAATGGCTGAACATTGCACGGAACTTCCGGTATTAGTATTCAAGGTGACAAGCCACCACCGTCAAAGCCGCCGCCGCCGCCAACGCTGCCACGAAAGCAACGAACCGGCCGCCCACTCCTCACCGTCATACCCGTCCTTGCGGGAAATGTTGGCCAGCCCAGGTGGGCTAATTACCATTAAAAATTCGTTTTCGTTGGCATTACAGGTGTGTGTCAGTGGCTTATCATACTTATTGCCGTTGATGCGTTGCGACACCGCACAGGAATCCATCTCCCGGTTTTTTATTGCCCGTACGGGAATGTGTAATTGAATATTGCATGTGTTCTTCTCGTGAGATGCCATTCCTTCGGCACCGCCGTCGCCGCCGCCCACGCGCGTCACGCTTCCTGCTCCCTCGAGCACTTCCTGTGCAGGTTTTTCGTACACGCGGGTATGTGCGCAGATATTGAGCGGGAAGCCAGCACAGCCAGCACTCATGTAAACAAGTTACATAACTTTCAATTGAAGAAATGCGCGCGCGTGCAAGAAATACCAAGGACGAATGAATTGTACTACGAATAGCAGTGGCAGCATCAACGGCAGGCAATGATAACAATAATAGATTTTAAACAGTCGCGCGCCAATTTGCCGCACCGGATGCGGAAAGTTTGGGGATTTTCCGGCGTGCGAAATGAAAGTGTGAATTTTTTGCCGCACCAAGACGAACCAGCGACGGATGCGCGCCGGGCCTCCGCAGACCAAGTGCCAAAAAAGAAAGGGTTAGGTTGCGGCGCGCTTTTTCGGCGTCGCAGAGATGGGCGTGCCGGGCGTCGACTGCTGGCGCTGCCGCCGCCGCCGCAACCAGGCGCTCCCCCGTCTCCATGGCCACACAACGCTGGCGTCTGTCGCCCGGGCAACCACCCGGCCGAATTCAATCAGTCCGCTGGCGCCGGCAAGGCACCGCGCGCGCAAAACATGCTCAAACCGGAAATGCGCCTGTCTTTTTCCGCCAAACTAAAATGACAAACTTATATAACACAAAACCATCTCCCGGCCGCCACATTTGTTTGTGTAACCATTTGAAATTTTAGGCAAACACGAAAATATTGTCATTCACCGCATGGTAAATAAACGATTAACTAAAAATTCCCTTTCGACTATCCACGTGTCCGACCCCGTGCTTCACATGCGGGTATAGTGAATATGTATGCATAGGCTTGCCGCTACCACCGGCAGTGTGCGTGTTAATGCCAAAATCAACATCCTGCCAAGAATGCGTTCGGGCGGAAATTCAACGAACGTTTGCATTCGGCCGTCGAGCAGAAAAGCACAAATTACGGCAGGCGCGTTTTCCCTATTACGCTCGCTGCGCTAGTGAATACCGAGCTTTTCCGCGCATTGTTGTGCGCGTCACCGCCACCGCCGCCGCCACTGCACCAAATACCACACCACCGACCGTCGGCGTATGCAGGTTGTTGTATGCTGCCAACATATCATTTTCGATTGTGCGTTATACATTCATTCGACGCGTCGTTTGTTATTGCTTCTTCGAATTAATTGTTATTGCGCCCGTAAATATTTCCTCTTCGCTGACAGCGAATACGTTTTTCATATTATCGATAACTCTGCACAACAGCTGTCCTGAGAAAAGGATGAAAAGCATGCTCCATCTTATTCCTAGAGAGTTAAATAAGAACGGAAAACGCGTATTTCAAATTGTATTTTAACTACAGCAGTATGCGCAATGAAAAATGTGCGTGTTTCAATTTTCACCTGACACCAAGTTTCGCTCGCCGGTGGGCGTATACCCAAAATAAATTTCTTTAATTAAATTTACGAAATGCAATTAATGTCGTCCTTTTGTTTCGTGCGTGCGCACCACTCGAATTTGCGCAATTATCCTGCGCGGCATGCCCGTCTCTCTCATTTATCCTTGCTCGCTATGCAAGCAAAGCACACCGAGCAGCTCCTCCAAGTCAACTCACACTTTGTTTGCGCAGTTGCTTAAAAGTTTAATGGAATATTATCCAAAGTGCGTTGACGGGTTGTGCACGTACATCGAAACTGAGCGCAAAATGCAAATTGGACTGACGGCTGCTGCCCGCCTGCTTAAGAGCAAAAACTCTCGGTTGCATGTCTTAACAATTTCACCAAGGAGTAACCAAAACGTAATCAAGGCAGAGTTCACAACGACGAGCTTAAATCATTTAACTTGTAACCTTTAATGACTGCGCCAAAAATTGCAAATTAAAATTCACAAGTGTGCGCGAACGCGCCTGAACGAAAATATCAATGACATTATTGTGGCAGCCATATAAATCAAAAGCAACCACGAGTTTTGGGGGGAAACGTTGACAAAAATCGCAAAATTACCCTTCAAACACGTAAAGCGTAGCAATTACGTTAATTAATGAATAACGGCCGGAATCCGGACCGGCGCGCGCTCGCTTGATAACAAAGCGAGTTGTATTGCACGTTGGAATTTGCGTATCGAGTGGAATGGAAATGCAAGCTTGCCAATTACAAAATAATTTCGTACTGACCTGGAGCAGCCCATGTGTGGTCACGCCAGACACCCTCGTGCAAGGGATGTAGCGTCAAATTCTTTCCATCTTTTCCTTCGAGACCCCATATTTTCTTTGTGGATGGAGCAATCTGTAACAACAAAAAATCAATCAATTAATAATCCGTCATTAATTCGCCAACATATAACGACAACAACAGATGGCACATGCATAACTTTTAATGAATTTTGTTATAAAAAAAAAGTTATTACAGCAACGTTCACGTAATTATTATCAATTAGATTTAATTACCCGTAGTAATGGTAATTGCACTCACGCATACGTCGCGTACGTGTGCGCACTGCGCAAAGATGGTTGGTTGTTGGTCGCTTCTTTGCAACATTAAAGTGAAATACGAATACAGCTCACACTAAATAGAGATAAACGCAAATAGGAACAACAACCACAATAGCAAAGGAAGAGAGCGCAACTCCGGCCCGACTTGCGACTGATAATAAATTACTGTTGCTTTCAGGCGCGCTTCGCAACTTCACAACGTCGAAGAAAGTGGATAAGAAGACGAATAGCACTAAACAACCAATCGCAGTGTCAATAAAAATAAAAATGGTAATTTTCTCCCTTGTTGGGCCGCTGACTCCTCATGCACATTCAGGTTATGCGCTTATTGATTTCGGGCACGCGCACACACCCCCTTTACCGGCACATCCAAGGAGCGTACTCGGTGCGCTCTTTGGGCTGTTGAAATTCGGAAAAACAGGAGCTTCATTATCTTGAAAGGGAAGCTATTAGCATATTCGCATTATGTTTGTCCATATTCGATATTGACGTACGTAGTGGGACCTAGTCGGCAAGCGTATAATATATCAATACGCGTTGCATGCAAACCCACCAACCACCCCTTAATAAACTGAGCGTTCAAGAAATTATGAGCGCGCGTATAAATTTTTTGGCGCGTCCAGGGGAAAAAATTAAGTTGAACAAATGGCTTGCTCCCTTCTGCGTCCTGCGTAAATAACGATGAAAAAGAGGGCGAATTGTTATAGTGGCAAAGTGACAGGTCTTTGGCCCAGACCCACCACCACCGCAGCCATCCAGACAAATAATACTACGTTTACCCCGGGTCGATATCCTCGCCACCGCACCCGACTAGTGCCCGCACCGTTTGCACAAACCTTGATGATGTGATGCAGGCTCTCGCCGTGTGTATGCACACCCTCCTCTCGCCGCCTCTTTAAACGCACATCGAATCTCTGCGTTCAACCAGGTGTAGACGCACGCCGAGATTCGTCCAGACACGCGCGCGTGTCCGCAAAATAATTGCAGCCGTCTGAATCAAATATTTGTAATCCGATAAAAGCGTCCCTGCTTTTTATTTACGATGATTTCATTTTAATAAAACAAATTTCACGCGCAACACCAAAAAAAGGGACATGTGAGAAACGCACATGAACCCAGCGAGCTCTATAATTAATGGTTCCACGTTGGGAAAACTGCGCGAAAATCTTTGCAGTGGCAATTCATCATTCCCGCCACCGCCACAGCCGCCGTCTCAGCCGGCATGTACCCGGGCAAAGCCTGGATTTCCAGGAGGAGCGCGCCGCGCGTAATGAAGGAATTATTTCTGTATGACAGCGGCATGCGAAGGCACGTGCGCAAAAAAAGCGCGAAGGACGCTAATCGCAGGAGCCGCGTAAATATCAGCCGCGCCATATTTTTTCGTTTACTTGAGCCCCCCTTTCTCAATTACCTAACGAGAATCACTGTCACACTGAATTACTTCTTATCCAATCGTGAAATTGTTTTTAAAACATTCAAAATCTTCCCAAATTTGTTCTTCGAGTGTTATAATTTAATTGTCATACAAATTAATATAATAGTAATCACACCCAATGGTATTATAACACTAATTACTTAGTGGCTGTAAAATTATTCAATAATTTCGAGGTTTAATCACTTGTGGTCGACGTACACGACCAGTATGAATACATAATGTTATGACGGCACATCTCAAAGGTGCGAAATATCACAGTAAATAAATAATAAACGATAATAAGTATTGGTTATTAGATGGGCTCTATCGTTATTAAAATACCCGGCCATTTAAATGTTATGTAAAAGAGGTGAGAATTATCACACTAAACAACTAATTGATGGCAATCATTGCCTATAATTACTACCACCACACGAATTCTTTCTTAATTGGAATACGTTAAATTCATTTAAATTGACCCCTGCACTATTACAACTAAAGTAATTGGCATATTAGATGTAATCCTTCTTGACGAATGACCAACAACGAACAAACCAATTTTTCTCAAGTTGCCAACTCCAAGGAAATGCGCATCTCGAGTCCACTGTGCAGCGCAAAGGAAAGTAAAACAGAACAGTTAAAAATCCAATTTATCAGCTGAAATTCGAGTTGGCAGTTTGTTTACGGCGGTGGCGGCGACGACAGGGGATGGTTGTTGTTTGCTTAAGGTTTCCGATTTTGCTGGCGAACGACGAACGAAATCGAAGCAGCACACTGCTTACAGTTGCTGCTGCCGCTGCCTCCGCAACTGCCGCCTGTACGCAATGAACGATGAAGACCCCGGACGAATGGTAATAATGTTTCCTCGGCTTGTGCAGCCACTACTGCGAAGCCCACGAATGACGATGAGAACATAATCTCAGTCTTCGTTCGTTCGATCGCTTCACGTGCATCGATGAGTGTATTCATCGTGCATGCAATATATTTATACGAAATAAACTTCCCCCTTGGGCCGTCGGCGATATTTACCGAAACGCTTATGTTTCGATACGTGTTTCTTAAGCGCGAAAACTGCGGATAAGAAGCGCAAACGAGAAAAAACCACCTGGCCGCGGCGAACAGGTAAGGGAGCAACCATAGGGTTGCGAGAGTAAATTGCGCGCAAATTCGGGAAAAGCGTGGCGAACGAGCGAGCGCCCGCGCCCTGAAAAATATGGAAATGCGAATCAACGAACGAACCGTGCTTGGTTATCATTATCAAATTTGGTGCTCGATGCTCGTGAAATTACACGGAACGCAACGCAGCGGAAAAGAAATTCGTCGCGCTTCACCGAATAATTCTTGCCGTTTATTTTCCAATCATTTTCCTGTGCGGAATTGAATAAGGCGATCCGTCTCATCCTTCCACCAAAAAAAAGGAAAAAAATTGAAAAATACAAATTTAATTCATCCGTTTCGGGACCAAAAAAGAATGGGGGAACACAAAAGTAAATTTCCTTGTAATAATAATTCCTTTTTCTTCATCCATAAATGATTGGCCCTTATAGCAAACAACAACATTCCTTCCTTTGCGCGCAGCAAATATCAAAGAATTTTCATTGCCGGACGACATAAAGCGTGTGCGCACACTGTGGAAATATGAGCGCATGTATTGCGCGAAAGTGGGAAAAAAGGAGCAAACGTCGCAGAAAATAAACGCAAACAGCAAGGCACATCCATACATACTGTGCACCGCTCCGCTCGTTGCTCGTATCTCTTGCTTTGTCATTGCTGGAGAAAATTGCGTTTCGCGTATCAAGTTGCCACGCCATCACAATGTATTTATTGCGCAATGAATTCCTTAATAACGACCTGTAATTTCACGTTGAATTTCCCGCCGTTTGCTAAATAATGCAGCGCAGAATTAATAAGTTAATTGCCATTTTCCATTCGTTTCAGCATCCATACGTGCCATGCGGATTGAATGCGATACGATGCTCGCCGACGTATTAATCACCGGCACGCAACGTGTAATATTAATAAATTTAATTAGCACATGTACTATCGATTCGATTGAAAACGTAATGCGACTGAATTAATTATCAACTGAGGGAAAAAACTTCATTTGTCACTGACTGCGTTCATCATCATTTTTTACGCGTTTTCCACTCGCAACTCTGCGGCGTGATAAATCATGGTAAAAAGTGCAAAGATATATTTCAAATATAATAAAGTTAGGACCGAGACGGAAAAAAGTAAGCAAACTCGCCGGCATCTCGGCCGAAAAAACAAGGAAGAGGAGTGGGAATATTGAAGAAAATTCAGTTGGGATGTTGCAGAACAGGGAAAAAACAATGTTGAAACTTTTGGCTTTTCCTCTATCTATTCCACCCTCGCAGCGTAGTGTGTGTGTCCCATATACGATGTGAGATGATGAAAAAATAAAAAGCGAAAACCACACGGACAAACTTTTTAACGCGTTTTAATGTTCACTAATGTTTTGCCTTTCTTGGAACGCACATGCACACAAACGAGAGAAGAGAACAAAACAGGAAATTGCACGAAACGAAATTAAATTAAATACGACGAGCTGGCTAAAAATATAATCGAAAAAAATAAACAACCGCTTACGCTGCAATATAATCTTCTTCATCAAAATTACCCTGGCTATCAATTTTTTTAAGCATTACAATTACGGCAGCACTCAGTATATCCGCAATATGTATAGTATATACCTACAATGCAACCAAAAAGCATACACACAATGATTTCCTGCAATTCTCTCTATGCACTCGCGCAAGTGAACTTAACCTAAACATAGCTAAAGCACACGGCAGAGATGTGCCAAGAAAACTAGCGAGAGCGAGCCCTGAAGAGAAAAAGCCTGCATAACGCGTCAGGCAGGATGCAATTTGAGACGAGCGCTTACGCTGTTAACAACAATCAGGCGCGAACGCGAAACACGAAACGTGAGGAGGCGGCAGCAAAGACGCAGGAGAGAAAAAATAAAAGCAATTAAAAGTTGACGTCATCGACACCCTGCAAGTGGAGCGCGCACGACGCAACAACAACAACCTGCGAAGAAGCGTATCGCGAGAAATATAAACTCGCCGAAAGAATGCGTGTAATTATCTAGCAACGCGCGCGCGATACACGAGTTGAACACTTGAGTACCGAGCAAGTCGAAGGACTTTTTTCCTTTTTCTTAGACACTGTGCTCAGAATTGTCGTCGTAATAAATGAAAACATCCAACGAGCGATAACAAAATAACAATATTTTAATATAAATTTAACATAATGGAAATATTTTAAATAATTGTATGCTAAGAAAACGGCACACAATCGATACTGACGATTATATCGCATATAATTGATTTTTAAAGTTGTATATTTAATGGGCTCGTGATTCAGTGCAATATGCAATTTATTCACTTATTTATTGATATTCGCTACGTCACAAGGAGTAGGCTAATGCAGCGAGCAGAATTTTATATCGATGCATTGAAAGTGTTATTGTGTTTAAACTCATAAATTGCATTAAACGTCATACTTGCCTCTTCACGCTTTCGAATACTGCGAGGGAGGTACATGCGCATACTACAGTAAATCTCAAAATTTCTATGAACAATTCGCAATTTTTAATTTCAAAGATTTCTCAAAACCTCTCTTTCCGCAAATACCATACTGAATTGTAAACACTGAGACAATCCAATTTCTTCTTTACATTTTCGAGGTTTTACTGTAGACGAAAAATATTACAAATGCAAAACGGAATATTGCCATCCATGCGACTATTTATTGCGACTTATTCCTTCCTGTGAATTATCAAGAACGACGCAAAGTTATGAGCGAAATTTATACGGATTTCGCCTTCAAATACCAAAAAATGTGAACGGCACCAGCATCTACAATCCACGAGTAGTTTAGTTTCCTTGTCGCACGTATTAATTGCAAAACTCGATTACGCTTTTAGTTGATGAGTTCGCGAATGCAGTGCAGCAAAAGGCATATCACGCATCAAGAGCGCGCGCGCGGCGGCGAGCACGCCACAGCTCGCGGTCGAGAGTGATCGCTTTTATAATACGTACGGCCTTGGCAGTGAGTACATTGACTCGCCTGCTTGCTATTCGCCAGAGAGTAAAGTGAGAGCAGCTCCTCTGCTGATGCTGCTAGCATCAAAACGAGCAAACGCATTGCAGCAAGCTTTTATTATTCGCGGACAAGCATCGCGCGCGCAATTTCAGCAACGTCGTCGTTGTCGTCTCATGTTTTCATTTGGTCGTCGATGTCGAATGCGGCTCGTTGTCGTCGCTCTAAACTCGCAATGTTACTCTCGAACAAAGTTAACAAAGCGGCTAACGAAACAAGAAAAACTTTAAAATCCAATATTTCATCAAATATCCCACAGCGAAATTTCATCAAACTTCGCATAAAACACAAATTCAAAAATCGCTATCTTCCAACTCCTGCTCTGCACCCGAATTTCCTATAAATTTAAATCGTATTTCGCTGTAACCAAAAAGTTGTTAACAACTCGCATCCAGTGTAATAATATAATGCTTAATTCAGCATTCCGTCGCAATTAAACTAAAAGCATAAATCCGTATATAGCTAAATAGGAAGGAGATTATAAAATCGTCGAGGTATGAAAAGTAACTCGATTTGAACTGAATAAACTCGGGCAAGAGTAACAACCGGAATTTACAACGAGTTCGCGTGCGGTTATAGGTTATGCAAAAACGGCTTTAGTGGATTCGTCGTCATTCGTTCAATCTCACCCAACTACAGAGTGTTCTGCCAAGATAAAACATCAATGCTCATTCGAAAACTTTACACTCCATGCACGGCTCTTTTCTTCAAATCTTTCCATGCTTGTTCAAACTCCAATCATACCGGATTTTCACTCTCTTGTAACGCACGAAAAAGTGAATAACTACTTGCGCATATCCTCATTGTGTACTTGTACTTTCATTGCATTGAATAAAAGTAAAAACTGAGCTGCGCATAAAAAAATTGTCGTTGCCGACAAATGACATGAAAGACGCGGCGCGACATGAGCGAAAATAAACAAAGCGCACGCAATCAAAAAGCGTAAACAACAAAGACGAAAGTGCACGTTCACACTGTCTGCATACTTCTAAATCAATTTGTTCTATGTGGTATTACGTTATTGTTTCTCATGTGTTGTACAATTTTTCGTCATTTCACCGCGATATTTTCGAATATATTATTATCACGGCAACACTGGCAGTATAATGACTCGAGATATAACGAATACGTGCGGCAACATCGCGCATATGCAGGGAAAACATGTCTCGTTCTTTTATTTACAAAATACACGCTCTTCTCTCCCTCGTTTGCTTGCTGCTGGCTTGCTTGCTACCGCTCATCAAATGCGCAACACACGACTGAGCGAACATCAACACGAACATCTGTTCTATATTTTTCCTCTCCTTGTATTTACGTTTTTCCGCATGTTCATCAGCTGCATGCATGCGACGTATAATAAAACTGCAGTATTTTTAAAATGCATTGCTGCATAATAATCAATGCACATATTATAACCTATTATTCACTTACCACGAAATATCTTTCGTACGCCGCCGGTGTTGACGGCGTGCCAGGTTTATCGTTTTTCGACGCGATTTGCATATTTACCAATAACTTTTAATAATATTAATTTAATATGGCCATCGACCGCAACACACAGCCGACCGCGTGTGAATAACTAACAAATGAAATTTACACAAATTACAAAAACTAGCAACTAGACGACAACGTATTTACAATTATTTACAACGCACAACCAGATATGACACGAGCGCGCGTGTATCACATGAGTACTACTTCTTCAGTGACGGCGCAAACGGCACTGTTGAGTCTTCCGTCCCCGAGCAATAAACCCAACGAGGGTGAAACGCCACGAAAAGGGTAGGGAGGGAGTTTCCCCTAGTCCGGATGGACGTATTGTGCTGCCCTTCTTTCGAGAAACCGGGTATTTAAATCAATTTCAAGGTTATTCCTCAATTCCCCGCGTAACCAAACTGTCGAAAATTTTAAATTCCCAAATACAACACGTCGTAAATTTTCGGTTATAGCGACAGCATCCATGATTTATTTTGCGATGCGATGAAATGCCAAGATAATTAACAACTCCATAATGATGAAAGCGTTATCATCGAGCGACAAGAAAGCGTTACAAAGCATTCGATGAGATGTGAATAGAAACGACAATAATAATCGCGAAGGCGATGAGCAAATACGCGACGACACGATAGAAATACGATGATGATGATGATGACGATGGGCTTGGCCAATATGTTGATTCAATAAGTGAATAAAACGCGCTGTGTTGTGTTGTGTTTGCGCAGTGACAATAACGAATGCTGTTGCACTTTCAGTGCGCGCGCGAGTCCACCGACCGGATATGCAGCGCACGTTTGGATTCTTTTGCGGGCGCGTAGCAGACACAGGCACACTCACATATGATCATGATGATGGTCAACCGAGAAGAAATAAACGGAAAGTGAACAAACGTATGCACATCATGCGTGCTGGCCGCACCGCACCGGTGTTGGTTGGTTGGATATGCTTGAATCATTTTTCACGTTCTCTCCGCGTAACATGCACTTACGCCTAGGTCAGGGTCACCAGGGCGCGTATTGCGCCAACTAGCTAGCTTGCCAGAAGCGAATTACTCGTAATAATATGAAAGGTGTAAATTGCAGACGCGTTAAGATTAAACGAGTCATCAAATTAAGCGTGCATGAAAAGTGATCATCAGTGATCCGCATTGTGCACATATATACAATGCAATGCAGCATTGCGCGCTTTATCAGGGCGCGCGCGCGGCTATTCAATTGTTATTTATAAATATCTCGCGTAATAATCCGGGCGAGTTGCGTTTATCAGTTGCACGACGCGCGAGTACAATGAGCGCATATATTTTAACAGCTGTTCAACCGCCGAGCGCGCGTATCCAGCCTTCGTTTTACGCATATCTCGACTTCAATGACTATTATACGTACACGGTGTGTACTGAATTAGTCAGTCAACTCTGACTGCAATCTCCACACTATACAAATTGATTTATCTCTATTATATTTTTTTTATCTATCTAGTGTGTTCAACAATTGAAATAAACCCCAAAAAAACAGAATCTATTAATGTTTGGCTCTTTGGTTATGTGTACACATAGATTACATGGAAATTTTCTTTTTTCGAAGCCACATATGACATAATTGAGTAAGAAAGATGATTTTATGCAAATGCTAACGATTTCTCCGTAATATAAGCAAAGCAACAAAGAGTCAAATAATTTATATGGCCAATTACATAACCAATAATAGAAAATCGATAATAAAATAATAACACTAATGGTAATAATTAACCAATGATGACAAAACGCTTGGTCGTTACGTGAATTCATTATTATATTCTTGGTGGATCATCAAAGTAGGCCTTGAACGCCGCCGCCGCATTGCGAGCCGCTTTGAGTTAGTTGTTCAAGTATGTATTATTGTTGTTTGAGGTCGCGCGCTCGCGTACACACGTTTGACAACACTTTGTAGCCAGCCAACAGTCAGAAGCAGAAGCAGCAGGTCTCCGCGTTCTTCCGCCGCATTCAGTGTTAGTACAACTAATGATTGCATTATTGTGATTGTTATTCAATCGAAATAAACACAACATACGAAGCCCGCGCTTCGGCCGGCGACACAATTCCGACCACTCTTGCGCTTTTGTGTTCGGCGTAAGAAAAGCACATCATCTATTTATCTAAGCGAATTGAAATTGGAAAATAAAACTGAACGAGTCGTTCGTCCGCCCCGAGTTCGTCGCTTACTTAAAAGCTTCGAGAGAAACTCCAGAATGAAAACGTTTTTGTGCGTCCGCCCTCTTCGCCAATTTATCTGATTTGTTTGTTCGCGCGCCGCATTCGAAAATGCGTCCAACGTTTCCACTTTTCAGTCGCCCGAGCGAATTTATTCGCATTACATTTCCACCACCACCACCCCCCCATCGTCCTGCGTGCGCCTCTATTATTTTTAACCTTTTCAACGCGCGCGCGTGCGCGCTGTCGTCCAGCACGCAAAAAATGATAGGAAATTGAACAAATTCTACGCAAAATCCCATCTTCCGGAAGGCGCCTTCCATCGGTTGTCCTCTCGCTGCGTACAATGTAATCCTAATCCCCGCGAGCGCGTCCTATACAAACGCACGTAATGTATTATAATAATAACAAAAGACAAACGCTTGCGACAACTGGAGGGACACAAATAACGCAAGATGCAACAAACACTCAAAAATTCATCGTACCCGGCAAGGTCTTCCGTCTTCTGGTTCGTCTTTCGGCTCGGATAGTTATTTATATTCATATTTGGATTTTACTCGGCGTTCGTTCGGGCACAGCACGCGTACACAATAAGAATTTATAAGCAAAAATCCGCATTTTTCCGCGAGCCCTCCCATCTGGCATAATTCTAATGCAAATATGTTTTCGAACGTAACCCGAATGCATGTATAAAATATTCTTGCACGTTGTGTTACAGTAACGACAAAAACAATTTCGCAACTTGTTTTCCATGACTAATACCAATATTAATAAGTTATTTAAACATAATACGAAAACGTATCCTTCGAATATTTGTCTAATTCCAGTCTACATCGCGATATTCGAGTTATTGAAAATCGAAATTTAGTGAAAAATTCAACACCCATCATTGATATTTCTTTATTCGATATGCCATTAACCACTACACAAAAGCCTTAATTTAACTTTCTTTCACTCTTTCACATTTTACATAGTAATCTAATTTCGCATTTTAAAATTTCTTCCCTTATCCAAAAATACACAAAATTAATAAAATCACTCACGCAGCTACTGTTAATTCTCACGAATTCAAGCACACCTAAATCTTTCTCAATCATCGCATATAGCCTCCAAAAACATACGAATTTACAAAATAAGCAAAACTACACAATTAAAACAACGTAAAGCCAATTACGAAATGACCTCCCAACATTGTGCAAATGGCACACTAAACAACTACAAATCGCACTGTGCGCGTCATTAATGGGCAAGACACCGTTTTACTCAATTTTTATCGCACGCCAAAAATTGAAACCGCCAACAATTTTGTCACACGCACAAAATTCTCATTTGCCTAACAGTCGAATTCATTTCACTCATGCTCAACATGCCACCGATAAATAGGTTTATGCCCGAGGCGGCGACGACGAAGAGTACGTATGCGGGAACAGAGCAAGATTTGCAACATTGTGAACACTACGAGCGAGCGTCAAAGCAGAGCAGAAGAGAGTATGGATTGATGTTCCGTACGTGTACATGTTATACACACCGCCACCTTCATACCACCTGCCCCCGCGCACGATATGCGAAAACGCAATCGATCCTCGCTTTGCCGCCTCCTTTTCTCTTACGCCACTTGACTCTACGCATTAGCTGGCTAGCAAGCTGAGCTGCGAACCGCACTTTGCTACAAAATGCAATAAATACTAATTCAAGGTTCGTTCACGCGAGCCGCTTCGCCAACGAAATTTTATTATTACAGCCGAATGCAATTCGCCCGTGTTTACTAATTTAGGCCAGAGCCACGAGAGTTAAGGCTAACAAGTCGAATAATCGCAAAGTGCACTTCCATTTGTTTACATTGCTGCAATGAAGAGTACGAAGCACCAGCGCGCAGCACTGGCAGCAAGCAATCCTTTATGCGTATGCAAATAAATTCTCTCATTAATTCGATTGCGCGCGCGATGTCTATTAACCTATAAAGCAAGGCACTGCAATTCGATTTATCGATCATGCTGACATTGGTATTCGTGATGTAATTATGAGCAACTCACTTACTACTTAATAGGTTATTGATTTCTTCAATTTTCATTTTGTTTTTGCCTTCGTTTATGGTGTCGTCCCATTTCGTTGTTTTACGTGAAGTAGGTAACCGAATTTTGCCAGAGAAAGCCTAATTATACGAAGATGGATATATAAACGGTCAAGCCGACCGTCCCCCCGCCGTGTCATCAGAGCATGGTCGTTGTCAAGGTAACAAACAACACTAATGGCAGAATTACGTTTTGTACGCGAGCCGATCGAAAAGCAACACATTGAACCTGGATACATGGATGAGTAATACGCATCCGCGCACGTTCGTCGATCTCATGCACGCACGTATGCTACCGAATGAGAGCAAATGAAACACGCATACAAACAATCTCTCCCCCACAGTGAGTACGCACATTGCACGCTTTATGCAGTTTAATGTCCATGATTGTGGGTTCACCAGCCGCCAACTCACAATGGAGTAAATAAGTTGGCGACATCGCCAACTTTGCGTAGCATACGATACACACAACCATTTAAATACGACGGTGAACACGCATATAAACAATGAAGAAGCGACCGAAGAGGGTACGGCACGTGCGTATTTACGATTAAAACTTGAGGGTAGGATTAAACCAATTGAATGCAGAGTACCGAATTGAAATTAGTTGCAGGTGCCGCACGACTACCTGACTTTCGACAAGGTTATTCATTCAACGTCGAAAATGTCTTATTCTCTGGGTCTGTAAGGTAAGTCCTCTGAAACAAAGAACTGAAGCAACTTGTGATCCACACCTAGCTATGGCACTATATTCCCCACAAAGGGTACCAATACTGCTGCCGTTGCTGCTACGGCCAGACATGGCGCAACCAGCTGCAGTCGTCTGCGCGAAAAAAAAAAAGAGAAGCGCCAGACCGCAGACGCTCACGCTACCATGCACACACACAAACACGCGCGCACACGCAAGCATACTCGATACGATACGATACGAAGAAGGCAAGCAATATGAACAACAACCCACCTTGAAAATGGCTACCTGGCCATCGCAGAGAACCGAACGGCAAACAAAGCAAAGGCGCGCGCGCCTGCTTCGAGAACCTGTTGCACGAGCTAAGCTCTCCGCCGCTACACACCAACCAACCTAACTTCTCCTCTATCTATCCACGTTCATATCAATGCATATACATACACACACTCGGTCGCACACAGCCATGGAACGCACCAAGCAGACATAATATATTTCGAAGCCCCAGCGAGTAAATCAAGTCAATGCATCATGCATATGAAATCGTGCGGGAGCGCGCACGCACATTAAAGCGTTGAAGGGGCGCGCGCGCGTTCAACGCCTTGCGTAACGCCGTCGTCATCCAGCAACTAAAGCGCGAATCAGCCAATTAGCTGATTATTGTGCAATGATAACACAAAGAGATCAACAACAACAATAACAACGCAACACCTACACCTATGACGCATTCGTTCGAAATAACCGAATCGATCAATTGTGTTTACTCGCCGCTACCGAATTATTGTGTTTTGTTTACGTTTCTCGTTATTTTCATTACGCTTATAGGCAATTCGCAATTAAACGTTTCCTACGTACAACTCTCCAAAGCATTTTCGTAAAATAATACTGAACGCGACACGACCGTGCATGACACGACAAGTTCTCAACGCATCGCTCCTCTCTCGTCCTCTGCCCGTGCGATACAACACAACCAACAACAACAACGTAGAAAAAAATGAAGCATGAAACGTGAGCGAACATACCATGTCAGGTCCCATATCTTTCATATCCAAATTGAAATACGCATAACCGCTGCT
The DNA here is from genome assembly GCA_030264675.1 of Anaulacaspis nigra. Lineage (NCBI taxonomy): Eukaryota > Metazoa > Arthropoda > Insecta > Coleoptera > Staphylinidae > Anaulacaspis > Anaulacaspis nigra. Next base: position 58,637 of record JARJDV010000356.1, on the reverse strand, counting down.
TGCCAATGTTGATGAAATTTTTGATCGTGGTGGTGATACCGTAAACGCACTTAAATCCCAATGGCTTGCCGTTGAAGCCGTGGTCGTCGCCGTCGCCACCGCTTGTTGTCGTCAATACAATAATGCAGCGGCATGCACGAACACCAAACGCTGTGTATATCTCCGTTTAAACACACCGATCGCACGCGGCACACCAAAAAACACCAACCAAGGCAGGCAGAGATAAACACGCAACGAATTAGGATATTACTGCTCGCCGCGTTTTCGGCGTGAAGACGTTCGTTGTTGTTGTCGACGTCGTCGTCGTTGCCGTCCGCGTTGATGCTGCTGATGGTGGTGATGCACTTACCCGCACACGGCCGCTACGTTCACAGGCAAACACCGCTTATCGTTGGCGCTTCTTCTGATTCGATTTTCGCAGTGTGTGTGCGTGAGTATGTATCAACAGATAATCCACGCCACCGGCTACCGGCACACTATACACAATAACAACAAACACAACAACACTACTTACTATAGATGCGAAAAGGCTCCGCGATCGTGCGTGCAACGAATGCGTATTACTGCCGCCGAACACTCAACGTAACATACTAGCGCGCTGCGTTGACGGCGTGCTCGACCGGACGGACAAAGAGAGCGTCGCCTCCGTACGATCGGCGCACGCGCAGCACCGCAGCGACTCACCGCCATGCGGCGATCGCGTAACCTACCTCGCAACCGGCCTAACCAAAACCAACCTCTTCGTGCATGCCAACCAACTTCGCTTCTAGCAGCGAGAGATGCATGAAAACGAAAACCTCCGAAGCGATGAAGCAACCGGCAGGAGCAGATGGGATTCCTAATGCGACGAAGTACGCCGAGGCGATACACGCACTTTGCGCAAGTGTGTGCTCTCTTGTGAAACCGGCAGCGCCAAACCGTCCGCTAGCATTAGGTTAGGGCAGGGTTACACCCTCGTTTAAATGCAAATTATTGCATACACGATGAGAGATAAGCCCGCCGCGATACACGTAATATACGGCCGCTTTGCCTATTACGCACGAACGAACAAACGAAAGAAAGAGTAATTTCTACACATATTGATTAAATTAAATAGCAATTGCAATCGTAATTATTAAATACATGCAATATACTCCCGCCGCGTTTAAATCATTTCTTGCACTAGATGCAGCACGCTTGATTGGCTCAACAGCGGCAGCGCTGATTATGTCGGCGGGTGGCGGGTGGTTGGTGGCGACGGCCGCGGCAGCAGCAGCAGCTTTTATAATCTGCGTGTCACACTCGTGTTGTGTGAAATGTTTGATGGCACGAAGAGGGCCAGCGCGCTGGCAACATTTTCGTCGCATGAGTGATCTTGATTGACTAAAAAGAGGGGTAATACACACTCGCCGCGCGCACGCCACGCTTCTAATCAATAAATGGCGTTTTACTTTCATTCAAGCAGAATATGTTTAGCGAGCATTAATTCAGCCATTCGCTATTTTCATCGCCCCCGCTCCGCTCCAGCCAACTTTAACAATTAAATACAATTTATAACTGATGATAATATTGCGCTTAAAAAAGACAGGCGCGCGCGGGCATTTTCGTCCCCCCCCTCCCGTTTAATTAAATTCCAGCCGGTCATGGTTGACCAGCGATCGATCCCAATTAGCCCGAGACAAATCGAATTTCGCGCGCGCGACGATGAAGACGAAGATGATGGGGCTGGCGCAGAGAGCAGCAGGATGTCATCCAGATTGGAAATTTGCTTTCGCTTTGGGCGAGAAGAGATGCGAGAGAAGCGGAGAAGCAAGCTACTAAGTTTCCGCTGACTTGCCAAAACTACAACATCCGGCCGGGGATCTAGCGCGAGAATATTCGTAAGCCTTGCGAGACAAGCAGCCTACAAAGTGCTTAAATGACTTGCTCCACTTGTTTGCTTGTGCGCGTGGCACGGAGCACGGAAGCCCAGGTGGGCGTACATGAATAAATAAGAAAATCAATGGACTTAATGACAATCGCTTAATTAGAATTGGAAACGATAAAATTAATGAAATACCAATCTGGGCCTGCTGCAGCAAGCACGTGTCTTATTTATCATCATCATAGTTTGTGCGCTTGTTTTCATCATCGAGATGAACGAATGCAAAAACGTTCGCGGGGGTGGTGTCTGTGCCTGTGTGTGTGTGTGTGTGGATGGAATGAGTCCCTCATTCGATCCGCAGCAGCCAGCAGTCCTTTGACCTCGCGCGCGCATTCAGCAGGCGATGGCGGCGGCAAAAACCACCACCTTTTGCCAAGTAGGCCAAGCCGTACGTACGCGTGCGCGCGTGCTCGCTTATTCGCAGCCGCAGTAGAGTTAATTAACACATCGCTTAACGCAGCGCGGCGCGTTTACCTTTGAAACGCTTCCCTCCTGCTCTGCCGGTACGGCAGGAATGCGAAAAATCCGGTGCAAGTGCAAAGAAACCATACGCTTGTAAATTGTTAAAGACGCAAACCCGCCATTCGGGTGCGCGCACGATGGATGGAATCTGGGGAAATATCCGTGCACGAAACGAGACTTTAATAATTCGCTAAAAACACTCGAGCACCGGCGACGGCAGCAGAGGCAGCAACATTGCTGGTGGTGGTGATGACGCCTACACCCACTTGAGGAGCTAAGCGGCCCATTGTTATCGCCGAAGCGCAAGATTGCAGCGAGAGTACGCGGTCCGCAGAGGACACTTGAAGAACAGTGAGGATGAGAAAATTACGCTCGCTCAAGTGAAACGTTAAAAAGTGGCACATGCTGCACGCTTCGTCCTATACAATCAAACGTGTCACTCCGCTCGTAGGACGCGGCCGGAAAAAGGGAATGAAGAAAGTTGACTTCCTCGGAGGCGGGTTTATTACCGCAAGTATTTTACAGTTAAACAACCGCCACCATCACGATCACCAACTAACCCAAGGAGCAGAATGACAATGACAATACACACAGCATGCATGAAGAGAGGAGCAAGTTTGCATTTAAGAAGCAGCATCCCGGAAATAAATGACCGAGTGTGAGGAATCTAATTAACAAACGCCATCCATTTTATTATAATGCGCACAACGGCATGGCATGGCATGGCACGGCACGTTTACCAAATTGCCTCCGCAAAAGCATGCCGCGAAACAACGCAAATGTTTTACTTGCAAATAAATGGTCTTTGTGTATTTGATTCGCACAAGCAGCTCCACGCCAAATCCGCCTTACATTCATCGATACATCTCTCGTCTTCTCGCAAAGTGAGCTGCTGCTGCTGCTGCCGCCGCACGTTTACGGCAAAAGCCCGTGGGATGGATTTGAATGATGAGCGCGCTTCTCGCGAGGCGAAACGCCGCCGCGTTCGAGTATTATTTGCCGGTCGTTGGGCGCGCCTGCCACAAACATGTTTTTCTTCCGTCTGTCAAAATGCCATTGTACTTCCGCGATCCGTGCGCCCGTCGCGGCGTGCCGGCAAAAAGTGAAGAGATCAACTAAGTAGACGACACATCGATCAATAATTCAAATATGACAGACAGACGTATTCAATTTACATTCGCAGCCCGCCAATAATTACATTACCATGAGGGCATCAAATAAAACAAAACAAAAAACGCAAAACGAGTATCGTATCAACTTTTCACCCCTTCGCATCGTCGACAAATCCACTTATATCATCGCACTTGTTCAGTGTGCACAAACAAAATAATACCCGCTCGCTTGCTCGCTCGCTACCACATGCATAAACAGACACGCAAACTTTTCATCCCTTCGTTTCATTCGAAATATCTGCAATCTCTCCTCCTCTTTCGCATTCGACAAACTTTTCGCAGTCATATATTTTCTGTCATAGATGTCACATGTACAGTGGCTCGAGCGGCAGCCGCAAGTAAATGACGATGACAAAATGCGCTCCGAAAAACAAACAAACAAACAAGAAAAAGAAAATAACAACAAATGAAGAATAACAGCCGCAAGATTGAAATGACCCATAGAGAAGTTTACTTCTGCTTCACGTACATACGTGCCTATGTACAGTATACATCTTTCATCATGAGCGCAATAATAATGCCTCCCGTGGCGGTACAAAAAGAAGAGAAAAGTTTTCATAACCTCGACGAACGACTAATCAAAACGCAAATAGCCGGGGTAGCATTTGAATTAGATTGCGTTTGAATGCGATTGAAAATCAAAACTAACCAACCAATTTACACATGGTTGCGCGCATTCGCGTATTGTTGCCAACTTCTTGCAAGTCCTTGAAAACTAACAAGCTCGATTCAATACGCTCGCGCCGCGGGAGCACGCGCTCAATTATTGCGACTATTGAGAAATCATATCATGCCACGCAACTTTTCTACGTGTCATCGTATAGTTTCGAATTAATTAATTAATTAATATGTGTGTCAAACCCGAAATGCTCATCTTTATCGCATAAAGCACCGGGCGAACGCAATTCCAAGTGAGGTGTTGTGCAAAGACGGCTTTGATAATATTACGCAATCTGCCTCGAGTTACGCGACTAATACCACCGCCGAAAACGACGCAAATCCCATCGGCATAAACACCGCCCGCCGTTTATATACGCTTTCGCAGCCGCCTCCCACAAACTTCCTCCAGCTACTGCACAGATGCACTTTGCTTTTTGCTCTTGATGCGCCTTTGCAGATTAGTAATAAATACATTTGGATGACACACAAATTATACACCTCTGAACCGCGCGCACTCGCGAGCTTTAGCGTCTCGCACCACTTATCATGCTTATCATGAAATCATTAATCAACGTTTCCAAGTGGCGCTGGCAAATGCGGAAATGAAAGAAAACGACGTGAACAAACACCCGGAAGCACGGAAAATGCAATGCGTCTCTTTGGCAGTTGCAGTGGACAAATCGAAAGAGTGCGCGCGGGAAATTAATCATTTTCGCACCCTGCGGCCCCGCAAACGACAATTGATCAATTTGTAGCCACGTTCCGCGCGCACGTGAACCGCCCGCATTTTTCCGCGAACGCATTGCGCCAGCACGTGACACACGCCGCTGCATATGTTTCCCGATTCGTTCGCGTAAAATCCAAATACACGCCGATCGAATTTTTTTCCAACCCGCAGCCGCCGCCGCCGCTGTCGTAACGAGCACCCACTCTATTCGGATAAACGGCAAAGACGTATGCAAATTGCTTCTGTGCATAACCTCAAAGCAGGTGAAACGAATCTACTTAGTGCAACATCTTTATCGGCGTCGTACGAGAGCTTTTCCAGCGTTAGGTATTTTCGCCCTCTTGCCGTTGAAAATTTTTCAATCTACTAGTGCATGTGCTGCACACACCCACCGAGAGGTAGGTGTATCGATCCTTGTGCGAAATTTATTTTTCTCGCGTGTGTGCTTTTCTATTTATGAGCGATGAATTATTCACCGAGAAGTTGTTCAACGGTGCAAACGATATTGTCATGCGTGCATGTATATACACATGCAGAGATAGACATGTTGACGATTAAAACTTAATGAGTTTACGCGTTTCTCATTTGCGTGCGCTGCTCGCATGAAGCCAAAGATAAATACGTTTCGTGGAAAAACTCACCTGGGGCGGTTGCTGCTGTCGTACGGAAATCTGCTGTTGCTGTTGTTGTTGCTGCTGCTGTGGCGGCGCATGTATCGTCTGCTGTTGCTGCTGCTGCTGCATATACGGATTATGCATGGGCATCTGATACAACAACTGCTCGTGTTGATGTTGTTGTTGCTGTTGCTGTTGTTGATGATGTTGCTGCTGCTGATGGTGAAGATGATGATGCTGTTGTTGCTGCTGTTGCTGATGATGGATGCTGGGCGGCGGTGCCTGAGCCAAGTTCTTATTCTCCACGACCATATCGTACAATCCGGCCGGGATACCCATGTACGGCAAGTTTGTGGGTTGGCCTCCAGGTGGTAATTTACTATTCACCTGGTACTTCCATTTGTCATGATTCTGTAAACAAGTCAATCACATCGTGAAAATATATCAACAAATATTGTATACAATAAACTGATTCTCCTATTTTCACATGCTCTTTAAGCACGCATTGAAAACAACCGTCAAAAACAAAATCAACTAAACTTCTTATCAAATCATCGTTCAACTTTGTTGCATCTGACGCTATAATAGCATAACTTGAGTATTTGCAGCGAAGGCAGCTAATTAATTCATATAAACTAATCAAACACACCCCGCCCGTACAGTAAAGTTATTAATAAATAATATCCGCGCAACTTGCGTAACACGTCGTCTTCGTCGCGTAAGAGTTTCGAGATGATTTATTCATGATTGAAACGCGTGTCTGAATCGGATGGAATTACATTATATTCATCAATAAACCCGATGGAAATTTAGTTTACACACGCGCGCAACGATCGAATGTTGATAGCGTTAGCCGGATTGCTTTTATTTCGCCGTTACCTTCGGGCGTTTCAAGCGCGCGCGCCCGCGCTGCGCGAAATTATTCAATTCGCGAAAAAGTCGCTCTCGGCAAACTTTTGCAATTTGCTTGCAGTCAGTTTTGAAGCATTTTAAGGGCAATCAAGTCACGCGTAGTCGACGGAAAAACTTCATACATTGCGAATGGAAAACGACTTAAACAACAGCCGCGCTGTAATTCAATTAATAATTCGACAATTGACTAAAGACTGAAGCAAATTCCACGCGAGTATACAAAAGAACGCGAACAAGATGAAGAAGCCATTTCGGAAAATTGATGAGCTACATGAACCGGCGTGTAATTAAATTTTCATTACGCAAAGTCAAAGTCAAGACGCCAAATGAAAAGTCGATACGTGAAAAATGGCAAGCGCCGCACTCGCGCCGCGTCTAAGGAAAACATTTTCATTCAGAGGCGTTTTAACCTAATTGAACTTCATCGCCGATGAACTGAACGAGCGAGCGCACAACTTCACATCTTTGTAATTGCCTCTAATTGTGAGCGCAAAACTCGCGAAAATTACCTTTTCAACGGCCCGTGATATTATTACTCAATACGGTCGTCGCTTGCTACACTTTGGATCTTTTCTATCTTATCGTAACGCGGCTTTTCGACCGAGGAAAAAAATGTTGTTTTTTTGTTGCGTTTAACAACAAACACACGCATGTGTCGTCTACATTCGGCGATAATCATGTTGGATTACGGTTTTTACATGCAATGCGGTAATAATGCGAAACGGTTGTTTGTTTGTCAATCAGCTGAGCGGCAGGTGTGTTTTGGGTTGCATATCGCGTCTACCGTAAATACATCAAGCTACAACAAAAAATGTTTTGCTTGTCATGTTGTTGACACCGGCAAAACTGCTGCTGCTGCTGCTGCATCAATCAATCTCTCTCTCATTCTCTCCCTTTCGACGAAGCAATTAAAGAGTTCACTCACATCGATGATGCTCTCGTCGCCCAGCGCCCATCTCGCCTGCTTGTTGCCGAACGCAGGGAATTCGGGATCTTGAGGCCTTTGGAACTCGTAGCCAACAGCGGCATCATCCTGCGAACGCTGCGCGCTGCGTTCCATCTCCAGGTGTACTACAGCGGCACTTCCATCGCCGCCGCCCAGCCACTTCATTGGTGTCACTGTAATCCAAACACCAACATCATCATCAGTCATCATGCCATTTTCGTGACATTGTCGCGCGGCGCGATAAGGTGAAAGACGATGGCGAAATCAATAATAAACACCGTAAGTGCACGTGTCAATCACTCGCAAAATGCCGCCTGACATTTGCAATGCAGATGATGACAACAATGCACACCGCAGTCGCATAACAGCCGGCACGAAATAACAACAGAGCCACTACCGACCATAATAAATAAACAATGCGGCGGCGTCGTTGAGGTTAATTCGTCCGAAAAACTGGTGCGAATGCGAACAAATTTCAATTTCACTTTTTCGCAATTGCCTTCGACCCAGCCCACACGCTCCAGCCATAGCTTGGCTTGGCTTGACTTGAGTTGGCTTAGCATGCTACTTACCGGTACTTATGTTGAAGTGCAAATTCACAACAGCTTGCGTGTATTTTGTCAACGGACGATGTATGCGGTTTTTGCCCTCGGCGCGACTCTGGCGAGGACGCGGCGGCAGCGACGAACACAACCAACGGAGACACGGCCGGCGACAGGAGAGGCCACAGACCACCAGACGAACACACGCGCACTACGCACGCCGCCGTATCACGATCGCAAAAAGTTGCACTGGATGAGCGCAATTGATAATGCACACTCCGCGCTCGGCTGCTAATGCTCGACGAGATGCTCCCGCTTGCATGCAAACAACGGACGGCGATCGCTATCCGGCGTTTCCAGCGACGACAGTCATTTGTTTGTTTGCGGTGAATAGATGCGATGGAGGAATCACTGTCCGACGTGCCCGCCGCGAACAGTTTCGATTGCGTCTATTTAATATTATACACTTTGCACAGATTCTATATACACTCACACGCGACCCGCTCGGCAGTAAACACGCACTGGAATTTTGCAATGAGTTTCGCGAGAAATTTACCACTAACTATACAAGTGACTATATACAATTATACAAAGTACTTATAGATTATCGTTCGTTCACTCACTCTACGTCATTGGTGCATGTCACTTGTGATTGCAACCGACAGTAAAAACTAAGAACACTCTTCCGAATAACAAGCACAAGTCCGACGACGATCGTCTAGAACTGACAGCAGCGGCCCACCGTACTCGGCTCGTACAGCACTGCGCTCGCCATTTTCCTCCTTGCGTCGTGCGTTCGTCTCGAGATCATATATACCGATGGATGGCGCGTCTGCACGATCAAACTGCAAACAAATCGGAATATTAGTAAACTAAACAACAACTTTACGAACAATGCTTGAACCATTAATAGTATCAAATTCCACTATTGATCTGCCTTCTTATCGATAGTAATTAAACGCTGGTTTTATAAATTCTTTGTATGCTTGTAGATACGGCCATCTTGCGCACTAAAAACCATATGCGTATGTATAACCCGATGTAATGTCGATGGATTAAAACAATAAATTGACCGCAACGCGATAATGTTAATCACAGAGATGAAATGAAGTAAGCTTAATTAAATCAAGCGCAATAATGAGGGCATGTATGCAACGGCAATCAATGCGATAATTACCTTTACGACTTCATAAAATCTGCATTCACCGTAGGAGGTTATGTGGGACCCGCGCAAGTGTTGTATACATACACTCTGCGTCGGACGCGTTTCGTTAATTACCATCTACGTCCACATAATCTGCTTAAACAATTGTTCGAAGCCTGCACTTGCCGCCTTCAACTCTTAATCAAAATGGGCAAATCATCGAATTAACATGCACTTTCAACATTCTTGCGTCTTCAGATCGGCGCGAGCGGGAGGAACTACCGCGTTGGTTAACGAGTCCGGCGTGTGTGCTGCTGAGGCGCGCGCATCGCCTGCATTGCGCGCTGAATTCAAATCGACGTGCCCAGCCCACTTGGAAGCCGTCGTGCCGCACTATGTCTACACTCTCGCTGTCTGTAATTGAACGTGGTGCACGCTTCCAACGCAAACTCGTTGCAGCGCACATGCACCCGGCTCGACCTACACACAAAGCATTCGCGCCATGCAAAATCAACACACGAACGTCGGAGGCGGCGGGCGCACGCCGAGACGCCGGATAAATTATGTTAAAATGCAAAGAGGATGCGGTGGCCGCGCCGAGAGACATTTCTCGGCGCTGCAAAGCACATAATTAAAATGTATAACAAATGTAAACGAATGCTGCAATAATTGATGGCGCATCGCGCATCGCCGAACCACCTACAGCGCTGGCGAAATGCAAATGCGTTCGTTGTTTGCCTACGAATTTCATCTAAATTTAATCAATAGTCACGCAGACAGGCAAGACGATGTGATTTTGATTAAATTGCGGAAGCCGCCCGTTTGCATATTTGAACAAAAATAATGACTTAATACACGTCTTCAAATTTTCAACTCGAACCTATGTAAATCTTCCATCGTCTTATGATAATTGTGAGAATATTCATTCAATTGTGGATGGATAAAATACCTTGAAAACGTACTATTAATTATCTCAGCCATTATGTCACTCACAAAATTATATACAGGATGAATGAAATAATTTCGGTTATAGCGACCCTTGTCGTCAGCAAATTTAAGACGTTCCTTTTCATTTATAACGACATATTTAATATCCTAATCAAAATGTTCGGATGTAACGACCGACTTATACTATAGACAACCCGTATTTCTTTGAAAATGCGTAGTGACCGAAAAAATTCTAACCAAAATTTTCCATCTTCAACCACGCATAAAAATGACGTAAGAATAAATTTTGGCGCAAATAATGTGAAACATCCACTTGCGCTTTCATGTAAAAACCTGCAAAAGGCGCTTTTAGTAGTAGGCACTCCGCTTCCGGTAGTTTACGCGTATGAGAACAAAGAAGTCGAACGACATGCTTGAGATAATTTTAAGATTTTAATATCGTACGCATCTTTATGATCTAGCATGCAATTTCCATCGCATTACGAGCGTATGATGTCTCTACATTTAGCAATATTTGCATTGCAAACATGCACATAAAAGGTATGATGATTAATAATATTAAACGATACGATTTCAAGGCCTGTTCAGCACACACACACTCGCACACCAACACATATTGTTAAAGGAACAAATAAAATAACTTTCCTCCGTTATTTGTTCGTAACTTAATTACCTACATTTTGTAATTGAATCGAGTGCAAATTTACTCTGCTTGTGCACATCGCAAACGAAGCAACAAAGTCGCCGAGCGCTACGGATGTAAAATGAAAGAAGTTTATATGAATTCAAACTTGACAACGAGATAAATTCACTTGTTTCCCCTCGACGGCGGGCAGAATTCTGCAGCTCTAAACTTGATTATTAAAATTCCAAGTAGCACACACAAACAGAATGACTTGCATGAATTCGCTGCTGCTATTTTCTTGTATCGTACGCAATCAACGGGTTTGTTTTTCTTCAGTCAGTCTCCCGTATTGTGTGTGCGAAACAATACGAGAGGGTAATTTGTCTCAAATCGTTGGCTCGCGTTCAAGAACGCACGAGCCATCTGCACAATGCTTGGTGGTAATCGTTTACAAAACAATCGCAATATGCCGCCGCCATTTTCGTGAATAAGCAACAAATTTACATCACGCAGTGTTTGATTGTTGCGTCGTCTTGTAAAATGGGACAAAACGCTATTTAAGATAAGCCAATAGCCTAGACGGACAGGATGACATTGATTACAAATTGTATTCGCATTGACATATAATGATTTTCTAGTCTCTCTCCCGCGTATTGTTAATCACAATCGCATCGATAATTGCGCCGTGTGCGCGTTTTGGGAGGAAGTCCGACAATCAATTTTGTCGTTTTTATTACCAAATCGACATCGTAAGCCATCGTTCACTCTCTCGCTAATTAATTAACATGCGTTGAGTAACAAACAGCGCATTAGCGGGCTTTGAACTTAAAGCCTTAAAAAAATTCTTAATTAACTCGGCAATGAACCAAGCAGCTTGAGAACTTTTATAAAGTTCGCCCCCTCTTCACAAAGTTGAAAATAAGAAAATTCGTTTAAAAGCTCACACGCAAAACAATAAAGATTTTTATTACTTTACTTGAATACGGGACACGTTTGATTACTTTCGATTGTAATAATATGTAATAAACCTCGCACGAAATATTAGGGGACGGCCAGCGGACGTGTAAGTGAGGGTTGCTACCCTGTAATTGTCTAATTGGAACGATCCAATACTTGATAATCAACCAATATGCGTATGATGCAAACACTATGCTGATCAATAAAAAATAAATAGCGTTTCTACTTATTAATATAATATCACGAAATGTAAGCAATGGAAAAGCATACACAAAGCGTTTTATTGATTTCAACTTGAATTAAAGCAATTCAATTGCTCGCGTATTGTTCTTGCTAAACATTTCACTGGAAAACAAATTGAAAGCGCTTTTCATATGATTATTACTTACATTATAGTCTCGCGAGGAAAATTTGTTGTTTTTCAAATCATCCAATTAACCTAATCTAAAAATAGCATTTCAGTACTTTTGTTGTCATTGAATAATCAAAATATTTGAACTAAATTCACATTCCGATTATTTTTTAGCCATTGAAATTCGACAAACAATTTTAATATTTGAGCATGCACGACAAACACGCTAATTGCATGAGTGCGGAATGTATATTTAACCGATTTCATGTTGTCCCATCGCATCGACGGACGGTCTTTGCATTGCACTCGTTCGCATTTGATCGACATGGCGCAACGGCGTGGACGACCACGATGATGATGATGATAAATTTATAATTTTGTCGATCGCGAGTGTACGCCGGGGACACACAAGTTATAAAAGTTACTAAGCGTGGTCGCGAACCACCACAACCGTCAGCCGGTTGTCGCACGACAAGTGTCTGCATATAACTTGCGGGTGGCCATGCGCGTCTCTCAGCGGCAGTGGATGACTAGCGCGTTAGTCGTCTTGCCGGTGTCTCGCCAGCAAGGTGTTCAAGTCGACTTAAAATGACTTGGTCTCATGTGCTGCTCGTGTTTCTTCTTGCCGCGGCGCGTGTGACTTCTTCATCATTTCGTTCGCCATGGTGGCACGCGAATCCGCCGCCTCCGCAAGTGCCGCCTCAAACTTACGACGATAATAATCACTATCAAAATGGATTGAGTTCAAATGGACACTACACGTACGACAGTCGTTTACCCAAGGAAATTATGGTGGATGTTATTAATAATATGGGATTATCACTTCTTGAAGTAAGCACGATAACTTAAATTTTGGATGCGTCTTTAAGGGTTGAATTTAAATTTGAGTAAAAAGTTAATTGAAAATGTTGGAACATTAATGAAAATTGTCAATTCCAAAAGATTTGACTCGTCGAGCGAGTCGTTTAACGAGCGCGTCTGAGGAGGAGATTTAACATAATTTAAGATCTGCGCGCAATGAGAGCGCTAGTTAGCGCCTTAGAATTACGCCAGCTTTAGCTTGGATGAATAGGTAAACTGCACGCTTTATCTGGGTTAATTATGAGCCGAGTGTTGCTCTATATGATGACATGATGACAATAAAATGACGACAGCCAGGACCGATTAATCCTTTCTTAGATGCGCTAGACACATTTTACGGCTTTCAATCGCGCGAAAGTGAAATTTATTATGCGAATTTAGAATTCACGCGAAATGCGCACAACGTATTGACATGTGAATTTATAGTATTAATATCGACTTGCTCGGTGCGTGTTTCATCCAATAATTATAAATTTTGTCGCATGTGGCGGTTGCGGCTTCTGGAATTTGCATTATTAAGTAAGCGAGGGTTCTTTGCGCCGTTTTCCATGCGGATTTATGAATAAGTAACTAAATGCAGATAAATTAAATAATTGATGCGAATTACGACTCAAACCCTTTTTGAAATCGAATGCGAAACATAAGGATTATTTAGTTGTTGCATAATGTGAGTATAGAAAAACCTTCAGCATTTTCTACTAATTGCTGTCATTTTCAGCGAATGAATTTGTTGACCATGTTTGTAATAATACCTTTGCCCATTGATCGTACACATAATACACATTAATAGAATGAAAGATGATATCAATTTCCGATGCATACGTGTTTCACATAAATTATCGCGTTAAATGCATTTCATTTGTTTGTCTTCTACCCCTTTTAACCTTGTAGTTCTTTTAGTTCTTTTTAACACGTCACCCTATTTTATTGTTTATTAAATTTGTGTTCGGCGTTCTAAACAGCCAATTTCGGTATAACCAGGTCAATTATCATAAAAATAAACTCAAAATTCTTTTAATAATTTCACCCTATCCAATTGAAAAGCAGTTTTTTCTTCAGTGTCACTAAAATGTTTACTAAACTTATTTGCTTCCAAAAAATATTAGTCGGTACCTATTTTATTTAGTATTACTTTGCGATTTCTTAAATTAATTGTACTTAGTGTTTCTTACAATTATGCATCGTTTTCAAATGCCTTGGTCATGACCGTTCCTTCTATACTGCAACGTCGCGATGGGGGCGGTAGCGTCTACCATGGGAATAATTGTTTAACCTCGTCATACAGATTGGATTTAAGATTTAGTCCCTATGCAAACGTTTTATCGGAATATATTATTAAAGGCGCATAGTGGGTCAAATGTCGGGTTTTGGAAATGTACTGCAATAATTCAAAATCTCGTAGTCATTTTATCGTGTGTACTTACGGAGTGGAATATTCGTTTGCTGGTCAAATGTAAATTGTAAACAAAGATCAAAATTTAGGTATTTTATTCAATTATTTAATGATTTACATCATAACAGTAATTCCATTGTATTTAACAGTGGGTCGCTTCATACTTCACATTATAACATGATCTCATTATCTCTCTTAGTTTTAGACATTAACTACTTAAGAAACAAGTCATTAAGGAATGCATAAATCTTGTTTCAAAATTGTGAAAAAATTGTCAAAATATCTAATTTAAAATTCAGTAACTAGCGAATTTTGCTATTTCATGCTAAACTGTGTTTCTTCACAACATTATTATCTACAACACAGTATTAAAATCAATGTAACCCAAAGTAGCACAATCAAATGGAAATAAAAATAATAATTTTGATAAAAATCGTATAATTTTGAAAAATTAATTTCTATATTAATTTATATTAGACAAATGACAATTCTATCTCATCTTATTCTATGTAACTTGTTCTTCTTATATATGAAAACCATTTTGTCATTAGTTCATATAAAACTTAGAAAACATTTTTGAAAGTGGGGTACAGCTTTTCAATACGATCATGTCCGCAAAAAAAGGCCATAACGATAATTTGTTGTTAAAATTTCCGATATATATCCAATATATGCGATATAAATCATATTATCGTTTCGATAAAAATCAGTTATTCTTTTATCGTTCGCTAAAAAGATATTTTTGAAAATATCAATTCAAAAATCAATTTGATCTAATAAAGCCCCATTGTGCAGCGTATTAAAATTAAAAGTTGTTTTTCCACGCTGGAAATTCAAAATATTCCACTTTGAAATTCTATTATTTCAGGCCCACAACGAAAACAATAACAACAATATAGCAATCTCCCCGTACGGCGCCACGAGCGTCCTGATCGCACTCATGGAGGGATTAATCGGGGAAGCTGGATACGAAATCAAAAATGCGCTCCGGCTGCCACCGGATTTATCAGTGATACGCATCGGTCTGAGGGACATTCATCGTCATTTGAAGGTAAACAGCATTCATAAATTTTTTGCGCCAAACGCTAATTGGTCACTTTGACACTGCCATTATAACTTTATAGCCGCTCATTTGTTAACAACTGCTGTTTATTGTTGTTTTGTTGCGTTTGCCATTGGCAACAATAGAGTTACTTCATACCGAAGGAAGGCTTCTTGGCCGGCCTCACATTAAGCCATGACAACATCACGCTGAATCGCGAGTACCAGAGCATACTCAAGTTTTACGGATACGATATCGATTCGTTTAATAATCCCATTTATCCCGATTTCTCGTCAACAACCAATGTCATGTCGTTGGGCACGATGACAACGAGTCGAATGCCCAAGAGCACTGTTACCGTCATGCCAACAACGAGCGCAATGTCAACTACACCCTCAAGTGTCGAGACGCGAGCTACAAGTGAATCTATTAGCACTATTATTGAAAAGTTGACGAGCACGGTTGCCATGACAACGGCCCAAAGAGAAACCACAACTGAACGTGGAACTACTACTCCTCAAGAAACAACAACAGAGAGACAAACTACGAAGCCTGATGTTACAAGTACAACAGAGAGAAGAGGTACAACTCCTGATGTTATTAGCACAACAGAAAGAAAAAGCACAACTCCTGAAGCTATTAGTACAACAGAGAGAAAAGTCACAGATTCTGATAGTGTTAGCACAACAGAGAAAAAAGACACAACTCCTGATATTGTCACTACAACAGAAAGCAAAGTCACAGATTCTAATGGTGCTAGCACACCAGAGAAAAAAGACACAACTCTTGATATTATTACCACAACAGAGAGAAAAGTGACAGATTCTGATGGCACTAGTACTACAGAACGAAGAAGCACAAGTTCTGAAATTAGTACTACGCCAGAGAGAAAAAGTACAAATCCTGAAATTATCAGTACAACAGAAGTAGGAAGCACAAATCCCGAAATTATTAGCACAACAGAGCAGAAACCAACTACAGTAGTTGATGCAACAACTAAATTACCGAGCCCTGATGATGAAATAGTTGAAGGTACAACAAGTAAGAAATTACCAACTCGTAGTTACACTACCACTACTGAAGTGCCTGACAACATCGCAACTGAAACGATTGATGTTACGGATGATTTGGGAAAGACTGAAACTTATTACTTAAGTACGGCAACCGCACGCAGTAGTGAACTTGTTGAATTGACTTCAGAGAGTAATGAAATCAGCTCCAGCTCGGTAACAAATCAGCAACTTCGAAGCACAACTAATGAAGAATACTCGTACTCATACGAAGAATCAACAGTTGAAGAAACTGATGAAAATACTTCTAGTACTTTGCAAAGTCATGAGAGTACTACATTCTTTGAAGCGACAACTTATTTCCCCAGAACTACGACTGCAATTATTATTGAAACTCAAGATACTCCAAACACTACAACGACCACTGATGCACCAATCGAAAGCACAAGTGAAATTCGAACTACGCAATGGAAGGAACAATTAACAACAACTTCACAGGTGTATGAAGAATCAACAACAATAACTGAAGACAATACTTCAACAATTACCACTTTAAAATCAACAACTTTCGATCCTGAAACCATAACTTTCACAACTTCTACTCCTGAAATTTCCACTTTTACTGACAATTCCGACGTTGAAATACTCAATACTTTGATCGTCAACAACAAACCTGAAAGACTTGAACAAGAACCAATTATTACAAGTACATCATCATCATCGTCATCAAGTACTTTGCCGGATGTGCCCTACACGCAGAGATTGAACACGCAAGCGACCAGCTTGGAAGACCTTGTCCTTGAATCACGCAAGAATAATTCTTCAAGCAAATCCTTGCAAATCATGGCGAGCATTC
This sequence comes from Anaulacaspis nigra, assembly GCA_030264675.1. Classification (NCBI taxonomy): domain Eukaryota; kingdom Metazoa; phylum Arthropoda; class Insecta; order Coleoptera; family Staphylinidae; genus Anaulacaspis; species Anaulacaspis nigra. The sequence goes on along the minus strand of JARJDV010000356.1, from coordinate 41,511 downwards.
GACCGACGCCAATGCATAAATTAACGCAAACTCATCATTTGCCCAAGCGAAGAAAAAGATCGGCGATTGATTATCTCATCGCACGATATTACGACGATTACTACATTAATGCAAATCGACGTTATCTACCTTCACCTTTCTTTGGCTATGCCAAGAAAACTCACTACTCAAACTACCAGCCAGAGGAACCCCTCACATTTCTAGTTGATGGCTCGCATCGTGAGACAAACATTAGTTTCATGACTTACGATACCATTCTGCCTTTTTATTATATTCGATCACTGGACGCAATGGCTCTTAGTTTTCCCCTAGACAGCAATATGTATTACTTGCTCCTAATTCTTCCAATGGATGAACATGGAATTGAAAAACTGATTCAGGATATGCACAAGACTGTCAGTCTTCGAAATATTGTGGATCGATTGGCTTATACGCATGTGAAAGCTGTTATTCCAAGTTTTATGCTTAAAGGATACGTTGTCTTAACACCAACTCTTCAAAAGGTAAATAATTCTATCATCTATATTTTTCTATTTTTGCCTCCCACGACCACATGAAATGTTCTTTCATAGTCTCCTGAGCCATATTCTGGGTATCAATTATTAAAATTAATTTATCAAAATACTCATTTTTGTCATAAAACTTCTCAGTTATATTTCACATAAGTATGTATATGTATAAACTTGTTTCTACCGTTGATAGTTAAATAGAATCATTATTTTTAATCACCTCAAGATATATTGCACGATAAAATGAGGGGTGTAATTGCATACGCGATTCCCGTGAAATCAATTTGGTACAATATATCTTGAATTTTTTTATAATAATATAAACATAATATGACTCATTTAATAATATAAATATAATTGTTGAAACTATAAACATAATAAAACCATAATATGTTTATATTGTTAAATACGAGAGTTCATTAAAGTTGATAATATTATCAATAACTCTCACACATTTTCTGTTATTAAAATAAATCGTCATCGAAACGTAGTTTCTCGCTAACGCGGCAAATCTACCCACGCTTATTAAAAAGTGGTTGAAACCTTGTATCATACAAACATATGTAGTTGCTCTATAATGCTTTTCACCGCATTCAATTCAGCTAAAAATGTCGTTGAAAATTAAATTAAAGTAGCAGCTTGCCCCGTGTTCCAATATATCTGTATATACTGTTTTTCTTCGATACAATTTGATAATTCAACGGAGATTATTGATTTACAGTAAAATATAAATTAATTCTTTACGGCTCTCAATAAAAAAATAACGCAAAACATAAAATTTTCTTACAAATTAGATTTCTAAAACGATAAGTACAACTCGGCTTCTTGTCGTTTCTGATGCTTCTGAACTAATGATCATAAATCTAGGAATTTCTTACATATTTGAGTAAATCCTTGTGCATATAATCGATATCAACTTTTAGTAAAAAACTATATTTCAGATATTGTACTTTCTATCATATTTCATTGATCACTGAGTGTGTATAAACTTATTTCATTCCACTAAAATTAAATGAAAATTTTAACATAAAAATGTTTCAATTTTGCAATAAAAATCAATTAAAAACAATTTCTATGAGCAAACAAATCCCCAATTAAATTGAATGGCACTTACGCTAATTAAATTGCGTGTTAATATTCTCTTTTTTGCAGTTAAAAATACACAAAATATTCGAACCACGCCATGCAGACTTTTCACCAATGACGCCTGAAAATAATCTCTACGTAACGAACATCGAGCAAGCAGTAACAGTGAATATCCGAAATTATGCAGATCCATCAAGCCATTCAGCACGTAAGTCCTCTTCGTTCCTCTTGAAATTATTATTAAACGTATCAACATTAATACCAAACGCGCCATTATTACTTCGAAAGAAGGTCATAAAGCGTCGAATGTTATAATAAAAGTGACGCTAATAAAAGTGAAAATGTAATAAAAGCGTGTAAAAGTAAAGCACACATACACCTATTTGTTTTAAGCAGTAGCAGCACGCTTGAGATGAGCACAAAATTCCTTCGCTTACATAACAAAACGAATAAAACGCAGTGCGTTCGAAGGCTCTAAACTTGAGAGACAATTAAATAGGTGAATTCAACATTGCAAAATTTGTCGCACAAACATAAAGACACCATTTGCTGAATGTGTTTTAATTATTGCAACACGCCGTATTACGTCTGCATCGCGTCAAATTGTCGTTTTCCTTATTTCGACTAATTTCATCTTATTTTGCAGGCAATTTGAAGCACTTTCGCCCGGTGGAGTTTCGCGCTGATCATCCCTTCCTATATTTTGTGATGGATAGTGCAATTCATGTGAATTTAATGGCGGGCAAGATAATTAATCCCCTCAATTCACGTGTTCGATAGTGGCCAACAAACAAACTAGATTTACGTCTTGTACACATTGTTCATATTAGCTATTAAGCATACATAAAATTATTTTCGTTTAATTAAAAATACAAAACACAAGATTCAATGTGTTGTCACGGTAGCAAATTGTTTCATTGACAGTGCCAGTTATTTCAGTGAAGTTTGCAATGTAAATTTACATTAAGTATGGTTCTTGGTTTGCTCTACGATTTCATTGCACGCAGATTTGCCGAACGACGATGTCGCGAGGATAAGACTTATCCGATTGAGTTTAACCCAGGAGCAACAATAAACTTGGGCCATCAATGGATTAGCGTAAGATGAACTCATTTCTTGGCGTGTTTTATGCGTAAATTATTGATGAATTTTAGTTATTTCGTCGTCTTACGGTGCCTCCCTATGCGGTACTCCCCAAAGAAACAATGCCTTGTAAACGGTCGTGTTGCGCCCCATCGAAGCGCAAAAGTAAACACTGCTTCCGGCCGAGAACCAAACCAAAACGTCGGTCGAAACGACAATGCGCGAATTATTAAATTCTCTTAATGAGATGATTCGACTTGACTGACGATTCAATAAAGAACTAGTAGCAACCGTATAACAAATGCGCATTAATTATTATTATTGTTCTGGTTGTTGTTGACGGTTTACTTAAGTCAATGTCACTTTTAGAATTATAACAGACGAAAATGCGGTCACAAAATTGTTAACTGTTTTTCTTAATTTCCACGATTTTTGCGGCTTCATACAATATTTCACGTCCTCTTCTCGCTTCCCCTGGCTTAGAATTGGTATAAATTTTCAATTACGTTATATGTATTCGTAATTGATTTTCTGTGTTTTGTACATGGGGCTTAACATTTTCGTTTTTGGGGAAAATTAATTGAAAATCGTTCAAAATGTTTGAGTGGTTGAAAAGCTGGTTTTGGAAATCTGACGTTGAAGAGAATAATGAAGATGTTGATAGCGATGAAGAAGACGTTAATCTGGCAGCCAGAATTGGTATATTTTACATACAAGTAAGTTTAAATTAAATTTATCCGCAAATATTTTAACTGGTTTTTCTAGCTTTTCCAAAGACTTTTGATCCCGGCCCACGTACGAAATTCTAAATATTTGTCGCGTAATCCGTATCATCGTATTTTCTACAATCCTTCGCAAAATTATCCTCCGGTTAAAGGCAATTGAAAATTCGTATAGAAAATGATATGAAAATTACTGTAATATCATCATAGCTAACTACCCGCGTAGGTCTTTTATTGGGTAATAAATTGATAAATAATTCATGATTGATAAACGCGTCTTATTGTTCCTATTGATTGTTAATTCATTCAGATTACTTGAATATTTAAATTTGAATTCATATTATTCAAAGTGTCTGCTTCTGCTATTGCTCGCCTAGAGGGAGCACAAATGTAGAGGAGCAAACGTAACCTCACTTCACTAGTGCATCATGAACACAATAAGAAATTTATTAATTCGGAATCGCTTCGAAGCAACTCAACTACGAAATTATGCGTTTAAGAGTGACTTGAAGATTAAATGGGTCAGGCCGGAAAAGATTCTGTGCATAAAGCCAGAAAAGAGCGGTGACTTGGAACCCATGCCAACTATTGATAAATCTCAATTTCCATTGGAGTATCAAGGTAGCAAGGAGCTGGCCACAGCTGATGAGCTAGTGAAAAAGCTTTTCTCTTTGGAATTCCAGCCAAGAAGAAAAACAACGCATTTATATATTCGTAATGTTGTTGGGAATGTAAATAGACATCATATGGATGTTGGTTCTATTGAGTCAAGGATTGCTCGATGGACTGGTGCTATTAGAACACTTCAGGAGCTGGCTGAGGTACATCCACGCAATTTAAAATTACGTGTTAATCTTAAAGAGTTAATTGATAAGAGGAAGAAACACCTGAAGTATTTACGACGCTGGGATTACAAGAAATTTGAGTGGTTGTTAGAATCCCTAAACATTGTTTACAAGCCACCTCCAACTGAATTCAGATGGGTTGTCAGAAAGGAATCATTGGTCAAACTAACCAAGAAATATTGTGATAAGGTGGTTGATGAGAAACTAAATGCATATAAGTTAAAACTGGAAGAAGAACATCCTGCTTTTCTGGAGGAAAAAATCAGAACATTGGAGTTCTTAAGAGATGAACAGAAGGAGTGTGGAGTAAAAGTCACAGTTACCCAAGAGGAAATTGATAAAACCAAGACACAATTGCAACAATTGAAAGATGAGTTGGACGTGAAGACTAAACAATAGAATGAATTTGTAGACATTGAGTCTAATAAAGTGTTGTAAATCTACCTAATAAAATGTTTTTTTTATTAATTACTACCAGTCATCTTGTCTTAATCTATATGTTGTATTATCACTCCTAATAACATCAACAACAGGCCCAAAGTATGGCATGACATAATGTGAACCATCCGCTGGACCCACATAGTGAGTAGCTATCAAAACAATATCAACCAATTGACCAATGAACATGAATCCAAAAGTGCAGAACTTGGCTAGACCAATTGCCGGATAGCCCAAATAAAATCTATCAGCGCCAAACATTCCCAGGAAGACTGAGAGCAACATTGCTGTTTCAAATGAGTAGCCATTGGTGTACTTGCATGGCATCTCTTTATAGAATGTAGAATTTTTCGTATCAATACAAATTATACCCTCGACTGCAACGCATTGTACAGGAGCTTTGTTATTCTGTTTACAATTTCGCAATTGTTGTGTCTTTGGATCAATCTGATTGAAGAATCTTGGATCAGGGCATAGATATTGGCCCATTCGCAGTGTGCTACAATCGATTTCAATGTCTCTCTCTTTACCTTTTGTCGCGATTTCTTGAACACTATTTGTTTGCACTAGAATTATTGTTAAATACAACAATATTTGTAAAATCATGACGAGACTGACGTACTCTTCACCACTATTGATAATACACTATTAAGTAAGGTTATGAATACCAATGAAGACAGTCATCAGCTGCTATCGTTCCTAATTTTGGCAGGCCAAAAACAATAATAATAACAAAAAATAATATATCTTGAAAGTGATTTCATACTAAATTGGGTAATCACAATGAATATTTAATTAGGCTTTATTAAAGTGGTAGCTATGGAAGTTTCAAAAATGATGTGCGTGTTCAAGGTTATATGGTGTGAGGTTATGTGTCACACCACATGGGTTTGTTTTGGTTTACTAGTGAGACCATAAGTTAACTTGTTATTTAGTAATTAGTTAATGAAAATATTTAATAATGAGTTCTACACCAGTAATGACTCCGCGTCAAGAACTTACAACACTCAGTGTCAAGAAAAAGAAGAAGAAACCAGAAGGATCCAAACTTGTACTAAAATCACCATTTGCAGAATTGTAAGTTCTAGTCATTGCTAAAAGTTAAAAAGTAATTCTCTCTTTTGTAGCTTTCCAGCGGTAACACAAGAAGAGTCAAACAAGATTACCCAAGCATTAAAAAAGCTTCCACAAATATTTGCAAAAAAACAAGTAGTTCCAACAATAAAACAGATCAAAGCAATTCCCAAAGCTGAGAGGAAAAAGTTTAGAGAAAGCTTAAATCCACCTGTGCCTGCTGTTCCGCAGATAAGAGACAACATAGTAATTGGATTCAATAAAGTGGTTGAGTTACTAAATGAAGACAAACTGAAGCTGGTTTTGTTATCTGCAGATATTAATCCAAAATTGATGATGCAGCAAATAATTGATATATGTGTGTTAAAGTCTGTTAAAGTTTTAATTGTTGATGTATTAAGGACCACAGTGTATGAAACACTTGGTGTGGCAACTTCCAGCTTTGGCATTTTAGTAAAAACAAATCTGGATGAAAGGCTGGCCCATGTTCTAAGAGTGTCACTAACTATTGCAGAAAATTATATACCACCATCAGGACATGTGTTTAGCAAACCTGTTTATCCTATCAGCATTGAGCATGAAGTGGTAAAGAAATCTTCAGATGATATTCAGCACACTAATTGTATGAAGCCAATTAAGAATTGTCTATTGAAAAGAGATGATCCCAAAATCAGACAATTTATTCCAACAATTGATATTACAACTGACAAAAAGAAGACGCCCAGCAATGGTGATGCATTTAACGCCGACTTTATTGGTTTTAAAAGAAGTGCACAGCCACTGCAGGCAACAAATGTTGTCCAAGCAAGAAAGTCCTTATTCTCAATGCGGACTAAAATGGAAAAAAGAATGGCTAGAATTGAAAATGGAAGGGTAACCAAAAAGAATAACAGAATGAAAAAGAAAAACAAAAAGTTATAAGCTCCAAAATTGCTAATTTGTGATTATATTGCGTTTCAAATAAATTATCAATGCACTTTCGGTATTTACAATGGTCAGTACTTGTTGTTATTTAGTAATATTTGTAGTAAGAAGGATGCTCTGCATGACCAGAATAAGTTACATCGGCATTGAAACCATTGTGCTTGTCAGCAACATAATGAACAACGCGGGTACGACCATCAGGCTGGAGAAGTTTGTAGTGTCCTTTCACTACATCACCATCACGATGCTCTTCCTGAGATTTGATGTCATGGGTATGAGGATCTTCAACACCATATTTGAATGCATATTGTGGATGACCATAATAATCTTCATGACCATAGTTGTCATAATGACCACCATCGTATCCGCCACCATAGTATCCATTATCTTGGTTGTAACTAGCATAAGAGGATGCCTGATGTGGGGATCCTCCATATCCATAATATCCACCAGCACCTCCATAATAATTGCTTGGGGCATAATCATGACCACCGAAATGCTGACTTACGGAAGCATACGAAGTGGCATGTGGAGCAGTCAAAGCGCAAGCCAATACGCTCGAGAATGTAATTATCTGAATAAATATGAATTTATTATAATTAATTGGTATTGAATGACATATATACTTACTTTAAAGAACATTTTGATTGTGTTGTATTGAATGCCTTTGAGTTCAATAATAATTTGAGTTGATAATGCGATGTATTTATACGAATTCTTTGTCGCGTCTCAAAAAGTGGGAGTGATACACTTTATTTGCCAAAGTTTGAACTTAGTTTTTGTTGTAAATACACTTACTTTCGACGTACCGAATTGTTATAGCAATAAACTCACTTAATAAAGTGCTATTGAGTAATACATATTAATTATTAGTGCATAAAATTAAATCAATTTGATTCTTGACCGGTGTTACCTTGAGTTAATCAATAGTTACATGGAGGTATTGTTGAACGTAAGTAAAGTTAAATCTGCATTGTTATGACATTCAGCAATTACCAAATGAATTTGAGCAAGAAATATTTGGCGCTCGCTCGAGGTTCTTCGCTCAAGGGTGGAATGTACGTTGTGTAACAAATTTAGTTGCTATAAAAGCGATTCAAAATTGACTGGATATCATAACACAATCAACAGTTCATAAATCAATTTGTACAATTACTTCTTCAAGTAACAACATGTTTAAGGTAATTAATTGATATAGTTTTATACAGTTTCGGTAATTGAACACAACTTTTCAGGTAATCTTAATTTCCGCACTTTTCGGTTGCGCATTGAGCGCTCCTCATGCTACTTCTTATGCATCTGTTAGTCAACACTTTGATGGTCATCATTCATCTCCATATGGATATCAAGGAGATGTAGGATACGGTGGTGATTATGGATATTCTGGTTATCCGGGTCATGCTTCGTCATATGCTACCTACAATCAGGATAATGGATATTATGGCGGAGGTTATGATGGTGGTTATTATGGTCATGAAGATTATTATGGTCATCCGCAATACACATACAAATATGGCGTTGAAGACCCACACACCCATGACATTAAGTCTCAGGAGGAGCATCGTGATGGGGATGTTGTCAAAGGGCATTACAAACTTCTTCAACCCGATGGTCGTACCCGCGTTGTCCACTATGTAGCTGATAAGCACAATGGTTTCAACGCTGATGTGACTTATTCTGGTCATGCTGTACATCCATCTTATTATAAATATTATTAAAAATATTGCCGATTTATGAACAACAACTCAACTCAATGTGATGAATGACAAAACGTGAAATAAACTATTTATACCAAATATAAAAATACTTGTTATATGTTCGATACAAGCAAGTCAAATAGTATTTGGCAATTTTAAATTAATTTGTGGAATAAATGGAATTTGAAGGCCATCACGCTTTGATGTCTTATTAATTGTCTGCGGATATAAATAAGTATTTCCCACAATATATCACTGCAGGACTTATTATTTTTGAATAAATTCAAAGAATCATCAAAATGTTCAGGTGGATATTCTAAGAAGAAAATGATTATGCATGAATCACAGTTAATTTCCCCTTTTCGTAGGAAGAGCATTGAGAACATCATTAATTAAATAGAGACACACGTGTTGAAAAACAAAGAACACATTAACATTTTAATTACATTTTTATTAACATAAATATCCTGCCAATTGTAACCGTAGTTTGCTTGATACACAGCTTCATATTATGTTACCCGAAATTAAGTATTATAATGACGCATTCGTTGAAACACCAAAATCTGTAATTTATGCGCAATTTAACAACGTGTTTATAACTAAGGCAGGTGATGTGACTTCTGCAATAACGAAGTTAGTTTTAGTCGTTGCGAAGAACCGGTTGGCAAACATTCAAAATACTTTTAGATATAAAATGCTTCGATTGCTAGTAGTGTTAATGTTTATTTGTTGCATAAATGCGCGTAAGTAGTTTAATTTCCTAACTTTGAAGAAATTGTTGCAATGCGAAATTTGCTGTAGAAAATTGCAAAATTAATGGAACACTTAATGGACAATGTAAGGATTTAGGAGATTGTCCTCCAAATAGGGAAACTGGTCAAAATCCTGAATGTGTGAAAGAAATGGTTTGTTGTGAAGTACAAGCAGAGGATTTAAACGTTAATCCGTATGGTCGCATTGCTCGTAAAGGTGAGTATTTAATTCACATGTTACTTACGAGTAAATATGTTTTCATCAATAATTTTATAGCATGTCAACAATTCACGGACACTTTGTTTACTTTCTGGCAAAACAGTCCATACGTTTTCGGTGGCATGGATGCTCGAGCTAAAGAATTTACATTTATGGTAAGTAACAACTATATATTAATAAACTGAGTGATAAATGCTAATTCTAATTTTAAGGCTGCATTGGGTTATGGGCCATCAACTAGTAATATATCTTATTTTTGCGGTGGTACTTTAATCAGTAATAAACATGTTATAACAGCAGCACATTGTTTATGGTCACCAGAAGCGTAAGAATTGTCTAAAGTCTTTTTCATGCATAAGTAATCCTTATGAATTCCAGAGGTCCAGTAAGATACGTCGTTCTTGGTGATTTAGATCTGGGTAAATCCACAGATGACGCGCAACCGCAAGGATATTATGTGGTCAATGTTTCGCAGCATCCCCAGTACAGGAAGCCAAGTGTTTATCATGATATAGCAATATTAGAGTTGGATCGTCCTGTGAATTTTACGGAATATATTAAACCTGCTTGTTTGGACTTTGGGCAGCGGGAATTGACTAATCAAACGAGTTTATATGCAACAGGTTGGGGTTACATTGATAAGGATGGCGGGTTGGCAACTCATTTACAGGAGGTTGAATTGGTTGAGTATGAATATGAGAAATGTAAAGGATATTACACTTCGGAGCGAAGACGTTTAGCGAATGGAGTGCAAACTTCCCAGATATGCGCTGGTGGAAGATATGAAAAAAAGGACACGTGCAAAGTAAATTAATTTTCAAATATAAATAAAATGTAAGTAATAATTTATTATTTTAAGGGTGATTCTGGTGGTCCGCTAACGAGAACAAATAAAAGTGTACGCTATAATAGCTACAAAGGTTATATTCTGATTGGCGTAACTTCATTTGGTAAATTATGTGGTTATACCGATGCGCCAGGAGTTTACACAAAGATATATTCGTACATACCGTGGATTGAGTCGATAGTATGGCCAGAAGAATTTAACGAACAGAACGCTATACCCAATCGTTTCTTGGCAGGAGATCTGGATACTCCAGATGAATATGAAATACCTACAACAACTTCTCAAAGTACCAGCGTAAGACAGAATAAAACACCGATCCCTTTCTTTGATGTTCATTACTTCTCAGATAAGTAAAGTAAGTATAAGTCTAGTTTTCCCAGGGAAAAAATTGAATCAGGAAATGTTACGCAATTATTCCGATTGTGTGAATTAATTAAGACGTTAAATCGATGTTAATAAGATTAAATCAAATGATTTATTTTAACACAAACTTTTATAGAAAGGTGATTAAATGTTTTATAAGTGTTGAAATTTAGAGTTTTATGAAGTTCATATGCCTATATTACAGATAAAATTGCTAGTAGCATATCTCAAGCCATGGATGTAACTATTTGCAAGTTAACCGGACTAAGTCAGAAGAATGTCCTTTAATAATATCTCCTTCGATTTGAAATAATTTCATTTCATTGCGCGACATCTTCATCTCTCAGACGTATTATACATCAGTAAGGATAATCTATTTGGGCCTTTTATGTACTTATCATAGCAATAGTAAGAATTTTATAATTTACTAATAACAATTTGAATTATTACGGGTCCGGAAGGTGCGATCCCTAGAATCTATCGTAATGATAGAAGTTTTGGGCAAGTCCCGGCTCTGTCATTGGGATGTCATCCGCTGCATGTAAAGTAACTTGATTTGCTGATCAGGGCTCCGCCATATTTTATTAACACCTTGTTTGTTTCGAAACTTAGTATGTATATTCCACGAATCTAGTGAATCTAGCGTGAAGGGTGTTTGTGCTAAATATAATTTTAATGTTAGTGGTTTGGTTAGTGTTGCCCCAAATTGTCAGCATTTGTATTCTACATTGTAAAATAATATCGTTCAAGATTATTAAGAAGGAGAAAGATTTTCATTACTTGTTTTCTATATATTTAAATATATTTGCTTTTTTACATATCTTTATAATCACATATTAAGCCATCAGTTAAATTAATAATATTTGTAGTAGGAGGGGTGAACAGCATGACCAGAATAAGTTACATCAGCGTTGAAACCATTGTGCTTATCAGCAACGTAATGGACGACCCTGGTACGACCATCAGGCTGAAGAAGTTTGTAATGTCCCTTGACAACATCTCCATCGCGTTGTTCCTCTTGAGATTTGATATCATGCGTATGGGGGTCTTCAACGCCGTATTTGAATGCATATTGCGGGTGATGGTAGTAATCATGGTCGTAGTTATCATAATAGTCATTATCATAATCACCACCATAGTTGTATCCATATTGTGGGTATCCTGCATATCCATAAGCTCCATATCCTTCATGACCATAGCCGCTGCCATAACCATAATAATCACCACCATGGTAAACTGGTGCGTAGTGGCCGGCATCATGATGCTGGGTCACTGAAGCGTAGGAAGTTGCGTGTGGTGCGCTCATAGCACATCCCACAGAAGCAACCAACAATAATACCTAAAAGAATTAATTAAAGATCTATTAATAGTAATATTAAAGCGAGAATTATTACCTTAAATAACATGATTGTTTGGTTAATGTTCAGTTGCTGTTTAGGTGGTAACTGAATATGGCTTTAAGTAATTTTTGCGCTGATTATATACTCACAAATGAAATAATAATCATGGGGTGGTGGAATCGGTGACCTACGTTTTTTATGCAAGTAATGCATGTTGTAATAGGCAATGCGCTTAATTTGTTTTTGTTTCATTAAAATACCTAAAGAGTTTGACCGTTTCAAGGACCTCTGTTTGGTTTCGTATTTGTTCACTTAGTCGTTTGCGTTGCGTTTCATTTGTTTGTACTTTCTTGAGTTCTGTTCCGCACTAATTACTCGATTGATCTTGATATTATTTCAATAGTAGTTTCAGTACAACTTGTATTTGTTTTACTTAAATACATTAATCATAATATTATTAGGTGGATAATTGAAAATTTGAATAAATTTAATTTAATAGACAAGAAAATAAACAACGACGATATTGACAAGAATATAATTTATTCGTATTATAATATATGTTGGACTAATAACAACTATAAAATAATTATTGAGATATGTGAAGTGGGGTAACCGCTCACGAGTTCTTCGTTAATTGATTTTTAGAGGCCATTATAATTCTAATCTATTTGATAATCCGTTGTTATCAACCGATACTTGAGTAAATATTTTTTAATTAACATTGAAAGAATGGTAATTGTTATTATATGTTTTGTGTTATTAAAGGAGTTGTTAACCAATTTCTATTTCTGCCACTACTCTCGACAAAGGGGCAAGTGCGCTTACGTCAATTAAAAAGTAGGTCGAACATTTTACGACTATATATTATTATAACTATTGATATAAATGTAAAATAATGCTTTTTATGGCATTCAAATAAGTTGTTTCTCTGTGCAGATGAAGGAGGGATAACCAAAGAATGTCATTAAAAATTAAATTAAAAATTTAGTTTTATAGTCTATGGTAATTTATATTTGATAAAACGTATTGAATTTAACTAAAAGTTATTAATTAGTAACATCTTTAGTGTCGCTATATTTTGGCACCATTTCCAACATTTTCGTATTGTAATATATTGGGAATTATCTGTCTGAAATGATAGTTAAGATTTATAACTGATATAAAACTTCTCCTTAAAGTAACATGTAGTTAAATAACATTGAAATAATTTGCAAATTGCTAACTAAGTATGGAGTAATATCATTCTTGAATTATTTCAAGGTGCCGAAACTTGCATAAAAGAATAGAAAATTTTCTGCCCTGATTATTTGCAAGAATGTTTGTTTATTTAATTACTTGCGTATTGTTCTATAATTTTAGCAGTATTTTATAACTGCTAATAGCATAGCTTAATCTTAATGGAAATAACAGAAAAACATATTTCAGTCAAGAGTGTTTATTCAAAAATATAAATTCATTAAGCATTTGATACAAGAGTATTTGGTATTTTAGCGTTATTAGTTCGACAGTTTGTCACTTAATAATATTTATTGTAGGTAGGATGTTGAGCATGACCGGAGTAAGTCACATGAGCATTGAATCCATTGTGGTCATCCGCAGTGTAGTGGACTGTGCGGGTACGGCCATCGGGCTGAAGAAGTTGATAATGTCCTTTGACAACATCGCCTTTCTTATGTTCTTCTTGCGACTTGATGTCATGCGTATGGAGATCTTCAACACCGTATTTAAAAGCGTATTGCGAATGACCATCGTTCCCGTAATAATTGTTATAATTTCCATTATAACCATAGTTGTATCCATTGTTATAACCACCCTGGTAACCACCATAAACCCCATGTCCATAGCTTGGATACTGATTATACGAGGCATAAGAAGTAGCGTAAGAAGGATAATGTTGATTATCATAACCGCTGTAACCATATCCATTGTTGTAATTATTGTATCCTAAACCATTGTTATATCCGTTGTATCCATATCCATTATTATAACCTTGATATACATTATTTCCGTATGCATTATTATATCCTTGATATCCATTATATCCATAAAAATTGGGATAGTCATTATTATTGTAATAATTTTTCTGATAATGCCCAGTATATTGTTTATTTGTTGCATAAGAAGTGGCGTATGGTTTACCCAGAGAGCAGCCAATTAAAGCCAAAATTAATAAAATCTGCAAATTAAACATATTATTTACTTTCTTCCGACTTTCTTAAGTAATTCGTAACTCACCTTAAAGTACATTGTATTATTGTTGTTTTGACTTGATGGTTACCAATGTTATGCTCTTCCCGAAGTTGATTCGTCTTTATATATGACTTGTAAACAATAAGAATATTTGATTATAATTCTTGAAATCAAATGCATTTCATACAAATAAACCTTGATAAATTTTAGATATTTATGGAATTATACAATAAAGCCTCTAAAATGCAGCAGCAATTTCCGAAATTCTACAAATTGACTAACAAATTTACACAACAATACCGACGTTTTGTTGTTAATATGCTACAATTTTTTATACAACGTTTAATTAATTGTATACATACAAGTCGATTTCGTGAAACAATAGTTACACAAATCATTTCATGTCATTGTTTTTGGTTGTTGGATATAATTAATTAGTGTTTAATGCTTCAATTATATTACAGCAATCTTGAATTTTAATTAATTTGATAATACTTGCTCAACAACATTTACAGCCAGATTTACTTCAACGAAAATAGTTTACAAAGTGCCCACAGCTCGTTGATATTCCAGAGCTCTGATGATAGCAGCCGGAATTGGTGGTGGTGTTGGAATATGTGCTCCCTCGGGAACAAATCCATTTTCATCAGCGGTATATTTTACGGTGTAAACCACATTATCAGGTCCAGTGTAAGTATAGAATCCATGTGCTTTCATTGCTTCCTGTTCTGTGCCCTTATTGTGCAACTTTCCTTGCTCTTCTGCGAGGATTCCGTTTTCGGTTTCGTACAAGTAGTGATAACCATCTTGCTCAACGTTTTCGATTTTCCTGATTATCTTGAAATTGTTGTTCTGATATCTGCCATAAGCACCTTCATGTGTTTGTCCATGTCCCGATGGTCCTCTGTGTGTATCATACTGCTTTCCGGTTTGTTGCTGTTGTTGAGATACTTGTCCTTGTTGTTGCTGCTGTGAACCTGCAGTTTGGTAACCATTATTAGCATTATTGCCAGTACCTTTATTAATAAAAAACACACTATCGATTACTTGTCCAGTATGACCACTGTTTTGTTGACCATAATTTCCATTGCCTCCTTTATTGTTGTTGTTGGAACCAGAGTTTCCGAATTTATCTCCTTGATGTTGATATTTCTCGTCCTTGTGCAGATATTTGTTATCCTGATGAATGTATTTTCCGGAATCGTCAGGTCGGTATTTGCCATCATCGTTTTTGTAAGATCCGGAATTGTCATGAACGTATTGACCACTGTTTGCTGGTCGATAAGCACCTGAAAGTGTTGGGCGGTAACTTCCCTGATTGTAATATTTGTTAAACACTTGAGCTTGATTGAAAGTTGCTGCAGAAGCAACAGCAATCACTGTCAAACACAGAATTAAGCACTAAAAATCGAAATCAAGTTAATAATTTGATTGGTGAATTGAAATTTGTGTAACTTACAACAGACTTCATCCTAACGTCGGAAGATACGAAATGATAATAAACTAATTCGTCTTCTTCGTGTTATTTATACAGCGTCCAGTTGTCCTGGTCAAATAGACCGACAGTTCGTTGAATCATAATGGCTGATGTATATTGTTAGAATGCGAATAGATTGAATCAATTATACCTATTAACAAACACAAAAATGCAAACTAAATCTGACTTTTATGCTAAATATCTCTTCGCACAGGTGTCTACAAACAGTGGATTGGCCAATTTCGTCAAAAGTTTGATTCAAATCATAGGAGACAATGTGGCAAATTGTTTTGGAACTTCTGATTTATGACTAATAAAGGCGGATCAGACGAAGAACTTCTCCAAGGACCACTTTAAGGATGATACCAGAATTTGTCATAGGTGAGTTTATTACCACCTACCAGGTATTTTATATTCTCGATGAACTATTAAACGAACCGAATTCTTCTATTCTTCTCAAAATCGCCGCATTTGAATATAAAATTGGTGAATATCAATATTTACATATCATTCATGATTAATTATATAATAATAATATTATGTTATAATTATTACAGTTACAACTTGATTATTATGTGGATGCTTTTGACAGTAGTAATAAAAGAAGTGTGAAGATTTGTGCTCCATAAAAATGGAATTTACCATGACATTTGTTAAATATTCATTGCATACATATTTTGATTTAATTTTATTATACGTTTCTTCAATGAAAAACTAATAAATTTTTAATTTCATCATTGTTACGTTAAACTTTGTGCAAGATTAAGTTGTTTGACAAACAATAAAATATATATTTATGGGCAGATTTAATATTGCATAAACTATTTCACTGAGTGCCACGCTATGTTAGAAGAAAATTTCATATGAGTTTATGCATTGTGCTCTTAAATATTATAATATTCAAACAGCTATTAGGGCTGAAATTATTAAGATTAACTGACAAGGAAATATAATCTGGAAAATTTCTCTGGACAAAGTATTGCATGGGGTGTCAGTCGACTACGGGTAACAAAGCGTTAATCAGTGAAAAACTTAAATCAGTGAAAACTTATTAAATTATGGTCAATAATTAAAAGTAGTTACTTTTATATATATGTTTAAAGAAAATCATCGTCAGCCCAATCGCGATTCTATACATTGGGACATTAAATATTGGAGACTTTATGGAATCGGAAAAATTCTTTTGGACAAAGCAAATACCGCATATCCCGGAATATAAAACAAACCTTATGATAAGATGCACTCCAAATTTTTACGATAATATTTTGAAAAATGCCTTTACGTATATTACCGTCCTAAGACTCATCCAAAATTCGAGAGCATTTTGTAAGTAAAACGTCGCGTCTCTTGGTCCTGGATGTGCGGTAATGGTTTTTGACGTCACCCGATTATGGGTGACACGGCAGTTAACGTTAATGGGTGCAAATGCTTACTACGTTCTGATAAATGATTAAAAGTTGTTGCTTTTAATCATCTTTCGTATCGGATTACACCTCGAGTTATTTAAACTTGAATGAAGATGCTTTACTAGTTCATTAACCTCATCAATAAATCATTAGAAATATGTAGATGCGCACGTTTTTGATTAATGCTCATTACGTATTCAAATTAAATACATACTTAACATAGCATTGAATGCACGAAGAGTTCTTCTGTTAGCTACTTTAAGTATAGTTTATTACTAAGGATAATGTTGGAAAATAATGCATAAAAGTCTAAGGACAATAATTAAATTGTAGTATGTTGAAAGTGAATTGAGCTAATTATTAAGTAGCTTCAAGTCAATTATTTTCTGATGGTTTAAAATTATACTTAATTTAAGTTGCGTTGCGTTGCGTTCTTATGCTTCAGGCACATTCCGATACATTAATCATTTTATTTTTTATATATGCTTATTAATATACCTAAAACATTTATGAAATATGATGCTTGAATTGATGCAATAAGGAAGCAAAATATAAATAATTTTTATTCGATTGCAAAACCTCAATAATTTTTTCTGAAGATATAAATTGTTTACCTGTTTAACGCATTATTTTTTAATTTACATAAAAATTTATGAGTAATTAACAACTTGTGAAAATAACAAGATTATTAATTAGCATATCTAATTAAACACATTCGAAAACTTAATTATCCGAACCGTAATTTTACTGGACGGCTCAAATTCAATTAAAGCTAAATATCAACATTTTAACTTTGTAATTGCAAACGTAAAATACTCATATTAACATTTGCTAACGAGGAAATTTGAGATTTAACGTGTGCCTGACACGTTAAAATTTCATAGTCATTCCGAGATTATTCAATTAGTGATAAATTGTAGAAATATTTGTTATTTATGTAACTTGACAATTCGACGTGTCTCTAATTTAATAAGAAGCGTTCGAGTATTATCCATCATTAGTATGCATTGTGAGCCAATTGATTAAATAATTCGTGGATGGTGCAAGCCTGGTCAAAAACAATAAATTAAATGAAAGTCCATAACGAAACTTTCAAAACTGGTTGATCTTTTGAGAAATGTCGTTCTGCGTACGCACATTATTTTATTACAAATCTAATAATTGATTAATGCACGCCGTAATTTGAAATGTATATCGATAAACTATTTGACATTTCAATTCAAATAGGTATTTTGCTTGTTTTTTGTCTTCTTCTTGGTTCTAGGTGTTCTAATAACATTGAATTCTTGGACGCATCGAATCGACACAATTTGGCAATATAGACGTGAAATACTAAACGTCCTTGTCACATGGCAATTATTATGAAATGATTTCTATTCGAAACTTTTCAACTTTTCGACTTTTTTGAGTGTTGAGATTGCTCTTGTTCAATGTCGCTTCGCGCGATTGCGTTTAATGGATCCACTCCCGCTTGGTGATATTGTGGAGGAGGAAAAGAGCATGAAGATGCAAAAGGACGACCACAATGATGCCGCATGGCAAAGAACGGCAACAAAGAATGAAATGCGACGATAAATATCAATTAATTATCTTGCGATGCAACGCAGCATCCCGTGGAGGGGTATAAATATTAGATGATGCTGCCTTTACTATATCACAGCTAGCTCATCTGTACACTAGTGAAGAGTATTGGATTATCACACAAACCATAACAAAATGTTCAAATTGGTAAGTGATTTTTACTTATTTTTAATATTATGACTTAAAGTTGTGATTGTTTCAATTAGATTGTAACTGTTGCCCTTTTTGGATTTGTGGCCGCTGATGTCTCACATTTATTCCGACCATCTCATCAACTGAGAGGACCAACAGCAGTCCGTCCACAGCCAGTGCATCATCAGGGTGGTGAAGCAAACGCACAAATCTTACGTGCTGAATCTGATATTCAACCCGATGGTTCATATTCTTATGCGTGAGTATTTATTTTAGGTTTTTAATTGACTTAAGTAAGCATTTGTTATGACAAATTGCAGCTACGAAACTGATAACGGTATCAATGCACAAGAACAAGGACATATCCAACAAGTTGGACCTGAACAAGTAGCGAAAACCGCACAGGGTGCTTTCTCTTGGACATCACCTGAGGGTCAACCGATTCAGATCAGTTATATTGCTGATGAGAATGGTTATCAACCCCAGGGTGATTTGCCAACACCACCGCCAATCCCAGTTGCCATCCAGAGAGCTTTGGACTGGATCGCAGCTCATCCTCAGCCACAGCAACCACAAAGGCATTTCTAATTTTCTAGAATTGAATTTTGAGGATGTGACATAACCAAGGATATTAAACCAATTCTGTATAAATGCTAAATAATAAACGAAAATAACAACAAAACATCTGCTCTTTATACTTAGAGAATTCAATATGTTACTATACAACTTTTAAACTGAATCCTGATTCTTGTTATTAGGGTTGCCTATCGTCAATATCACAAGTGGCTATTGATTTGTCATAATTAATTCGAATTCATTAATTATTGCATAATTTTTAGCAAATATTAATTTATTAGAAAATTATGCATTTTTTTGGACATTTTGGTTGAATATCATCAAGATTTTACGTAAGAGCTTACAGGTGACCAATGCCAAATATTTCCGAGGCTTCTTGATTGTATCAAGAAATATAATTTATTAACTGCTAAGAATTGCTAAAAGTTTTAGCAAGTGTCATTTTTCACTTGCCGAAATATCAGTAGGTCATCATGGCGTGTCATATCATAATAATTAGTAATTGTTTTAATCGTTGGAAACGCACTGGTAATAAATTACGAATTTTGCAACTTCAACGCTCATCCCACAACAAAATTATTAAGGCACGTGAAAATTCAGCAATATTGTTGCGTCCGCAGTATGCACTTAAACTCTTAAACTAGTATGCACTTTCACAAACAGGTATAGGATGCACCTGGTATTAATTTATTAACAATTTCCACTTCAAGTGCTACTTCAATAACCTATTAAACAGCGTAAATATTCTTAATTAAAATCAGCGTGAAGGCGTCGATTTATAATTTTTCATCACGCTAAATTATTTATTTAATAGCTAAGCTTATCTAATTGCAATTACGTAATTAATAATTAAATATTAGGTATAAGCTGTATTTTAATCATATATAAACGAAATTAAAAATCAAAAAGTATTTATTTGCAATTTAAATTTCAAGAGAAGAAATATAGGATGTAACATGAATTTTAATTGGATAGCAGACTAGATTGTATGAACAATAAGACATTTGCCTATTTAGGTAATCGATCGATTATTGATTGATTTATTTCTGTGGTTCTGGATGCGACGCAATGTAATCCAGAGCGCGTTGAATCGCCACAGGGATTGGTGGTGGTGTGGGTAAATGTTCTCCTTGGGGATGGAAACCCGTTTCGTCGGCGACGTACACTAATCGAATGATTTCACCTTCTGGCGATTGGTATTGGAATTGACCTTGAGCTACTTGTGCTTCTTCCTCAGGATGACCTGCGTTTTTAAGGAATCCTTGCTC
Source organism: Anaulacaspis nigra (assembly GCA_030264675.1). Classification (NCBI taxonomy): domain Eukaryota; kingdom Metazoa; phylum Arthropoda; class Insecta; order Coleoptera; family Staphylinidae; genus Anaulacaspis; species Anaulacaspis nigra. The sequence goes on along the minus strand of JARJDV010000356.1, from coordinate 20,981 downwards.
TTCAGCCGAAATGCCATTCCCCGTTTCGTAAGCGTAATTGTATGAGCCGTCTGGATTGATTTCACTTACTTGGCGAATAATTGGTATGTCATCAATTGCGCATGCCACTAAAGCTAAGCCTAAAACACATACCTAAAACACGCGCAATTAACAGGAAATAAAAGCCTATTAATGATTGTGAAATTACTCACCAAAATTTTCATTTTGTTAATTAAAATTTGTCTCGATTTGATGACGATGCTAATACAGAGTTTTTAAATTTCTGATTATGCTTGCGATGAGGATGATCGATTTTATAGGCTCATGCGACTCCCACTTTCATCGAAAACAAGAATCGAATACGAAATTCGCTTGTGGTCGATGAAGAATTAAGAAGCAGGAATCAAGAATGGAGATGCAGTAATAATAGAAAGACACTTCAAACTTTCTCGAACTGGTGATATTAACGTGATTTAATAAGAATTGTTTAATATTTGCACGTGCCGAGTCAAATGAAATTTCGCATTGCATTAACGTCTAATGCATTTTCTGCTTTCGATGAGGATTTTAGTGGTGTTTTAAATATTTAGTCAAATTAAACAAAGACGACTTTTGTTTCGGTTTCGTATAATTATGTAATTCGAAAGGACGGTTCATGCAAATTCAACGAATATGAATTTTAATTCACATTTTGTCGCATCATCCTTAGAGTTAGTTGTTTAATTAACCTTTAAAAGCAATGAATCTTTCGTGCTTACTTTGGTGGCTTTTTCCTAATCTTCAAAAGAGAGGAGACCGCATTGTCCATTCATTATTTTGACGCTTCTGAAGAGATTTTGCAACGATGGAGAGCGAACGAAAAGAGAACAAGAACAACGACGTTAGTGTGTCGTATTTTTAAAAGTTCATATTGTGTAAGTTTTCTCATTCTTTCACATTGAAAAATTACTCACCCACAATTTTAACGAGAGTTTATTGATATTTTTAATAATTGTGTTGACCTATTGACTTTAATTTTATTTCAATTCACTTATTAATATTTCATCTTCACCTTTCATAATTTTCAAATGCAAAATCTGTCATATTTTAAACGTTTTACAAAGTAAAAAATATTTTACTTATTTTATTCTATGGTTAATTAATAAATAATTCAAGTACTGTATTTCCAGACATTCTCTAAAAAAGAGTTCGAATTTTGATTGGTTTTGATCTTCTAGTATAAAATTGATGTCATGTTTAAAAGTCAATTTCGTTCTAACTCGGATAAAAACTATTTAAATATTGTTATAATACTTTACCCTTTACACCCTAAAAGGGTAGAAAAAGGGTTACGAATATAATATATATATATAATACTTTAAATATTGGATAAAAAATAGTTTCTCAACAGCAACAGGGTTCCTAAATTTATTTGGTCTACTGTCCCCTTTTCCGAAAAAAATCTTTGTTGCTCCCTAGAAATTCAATATTTCTTGGCCCCTCTTATAATTATTTATGGCCTCCAAATGCATTTCAAGCCATCACTGCCCCATTAGGGGGCAGCAGCATCCACTTTGGGAATCACTGGTCTATTCAATAAGCCGTCCCAAAATGTGTGTTATAAGTACTTCAAACAATATGGAAACAATTCATTTACCAATAATTTTTGTTTAAAATTTATTATTGCTAGTATGAGATATATTAGTAAGTAATAAAAATTATGATCTAAATGCAACTTAAACATATATTTATGTCTTATACGCCGGGATTTATGGTAACATGTATTAAAATTGAATTTTGATAGTAAAAATATTTTATTAATTCAATAAAAAATATTCATCAAACATGACATAATGCTTGAGAAATGATTGAATATTAAAATATGAGTATTACAGTCATAAACTAGCTATTGGTACAAAAAAATACGACATATTTTATATAAATTTAAAAGTACATAAATTATCCTTTCAAATATTCAAATATCCGTAAATGATTAGCAACTAATATGTCTCTAAAAGTCCAAGTCCAAAGATTTCCTTCACTTTTTATTGTTTATTAGCTTTTTCACATCACATTACAACGTACTGAACATCTCATGAAATATTAATTAAACAAGCGTTTATTTTGCGACATGTGTTTTCGATAAAAATTCAATTTGTATTTTAATTGAAGTTCTTGATATTTTCCGATGACATGGAATAGGTTGTTTGTCGTTTTCAAGAGCATGAGTTAAGATTTGTTTTTTAAGAAATTATATTTAAGCCCCATTTGGCAAAGCTGTTGTAAAAAGTGTTTTAAAATTAACGAGTTTTCAATTACAGTAACAAATCTATCGTCTATGTGGTTCTGGCGTTGATGGCAATGTTGCTAAGAAATCCAGAGCTTTTTGGATGGCAATTGGGATTGGGGGCGGCGTTGGTAAATGTTCGCCTTGTGGTTGGAAGCCATTTTCGTCAGCAATGTAGGATAATTGAATCACTTGTCCTTCGGGAGATGTGTATTGAAATTGCCCTTGAGCCACTTGCGCTTCTTGTTCTGGTTGGCCGGCGTTCTTTAAGAAACCTTGTTCTTCTGCTGTGATGCTATTTCCGGTTTCATAACTTAAACAAACAATTTATCATTAAATTAAATTAATATTTAAAAAAACTATGGGAAACTTACTTCCATTTGTATGAACCATCAAAGTTAACTTCCTGTTCCTGTTTCAAAATAGGGATTGGTTCATTGCTTGGTCCTTGAGGAGCTGCTGAGATTACGCCAAAGAGCGCAAAGCTGATTGCAATCTGTAAAGTTAATATTTAATTATTGTATTTTAACACGTAATTAAATAACATTAAAAGTTTAAATTATTGTTTAACTGGTTGCATATAACTATGCTTAAAAGTGAATAATTAATTACAACATTTAAGCATTAATGTAGCTTTAAATTAGTGATTTGTTAACGATTACCACATACGAAACATAAAATAAATAATACAATTCGCAACGAGCGAAATGCTTAAGACAATGCAAAGAATTTTCTGAAGATAATTAAGCAATTGACACATAAAAACTCGCAGACAATAAAACTATTGGCAGTTGTAGGATTTATTACGTGTGCGAGAATAAAAAGCAATTGCAAATTGTGTTTTGCGAATGCCTGGTCGATAAATTAATTTCAATGATTGTTTACGATGTGGGCAATTGTGTAATAAGGTGTGTTTTACTCAAATAACTCGAATGATACATCAAGAAGAAGAAAAAAATAAACAAACGAAACAAAATTGCAGAAAATTAATCATTGCACGTTTGAATAGCCATAGCTACTTAGGACGATAATCATTACATAACTACGATCAAACGACGAAACGTGCGCTTGTTGTTACTGCTGGGTGTAAGTAGGCGAAGCTCAGCAGGAAGATGAAGAGATAAAGAAGAAGAAAAGAAGAAAGTTCATGAGATTCCGAAGATTATTGTCAAGTCGAGATTATTTTTGTGATTCAATAGTTGAACTATTACTAAGCGTTTAATGATCTTCTTATGTAACTTCTAGTGGTTAAAGTGACTTAAATATTTTCAAAATATTAATTATAACTTTAAGAATTATTGTTAAACAAGTCATGCTAAAAATATGGTTAAACAAATCACACTCGCTAACAAGTTGTTAAGAATTTTTTAGAGAAAAAATGATATAGTTAAATTAAAATTAAATAATGAGTTAAGTAATTATTTAAGTAGACTTACCAAAAATTTCATATTGATTTAGGAATGTATCACTTAACTTGTGGCACAAAAGGAAGTCTTTTAATGTTAATCCAAGAGCAAATTGAACGCAAATGACAATAACAAAGCGTACGCATTCGGCAATATTTATACTCGCAGAGGTTCTGGTGGAGCAAAATTCGAGAAGAGCCGCCAATAATTCATCCCACTACACGGACGCGCCGAGCATCTTCGGCCCCTGGTGTTGTTGCTTCACTTTTCCTCCTCGACCGCGACTCGGCATCACACTCATTATTTCTTATTTATTCGTACGGGCAATGACTAAATCAAAAATGTGTTTCTCCCGATGCCTGGTGAACAAGGATAACATTTACCACTGAATATTCAACGAACAAGCGAAGTGCATTGAACAAATACACAAAAAGTAGCATCAGACATTATGCAAATCTTGTTGTTTTTGATAGGTAAACAATTTTTACATTTTCAAACGCAAATGCCGAATGATTATTAAACAGTCCGTGCAATTAACACAAAGATAAGACTTATAAGGAGTGTATCTTATTGTTGTACATGTCCAAAAAATGTTGCAAGAAAACACTAAACAAATGTCAATAAATCTGCTTTTAGATGCAATTTTGATGAAATATTATGCTTAATGAATGAAAAACTTTCCAATCACTTGCCCGAATGAATGAATAATACGAAATACAAAACGAAATATTAATTGAGTAACGCACATTGTTGTTTAATTATAAACAACGTGATAATCTTTGAAGTTTAACGCAAGTTAACCAAGTGCATTTGCACATTCCGAATGCATGAGAAACGCGCCCGCTCAAATTATACACGGCTTAAAAACAATTAGAATAAGCAGTTGAATGCGTAATTATTGTTGCTAATAAACTAACTAACACGCTTTGTGGGATTTGCGCATTGCGTTATAGATTTTTTTCTCTTGTTATTATTTTTTCGTCATATTTCAAATGCTTTATCGTCGGATGGAACATAATTAAACAATTAAATGCGCATAAACGTAATGTGTGAATTAATTCGCATACATAGCTTAATGGAGTTTAACGCCGGGAATAAATAAAGTTCATAAATTTGCAGCTAAGGTTTATAAGGCGCGAAAATACGATTGCGCCGTGCAAAAGTGCGCCGTAAATAAATAATAAAAATGACATAAGGAAATCGTAAACGAGAAATGCGCATGCTGCCGACACATTATGAGACAGTAAGTACTTCACGATAATGTGTCTTGTGTGCTTCAAAATCAATGAACTTTAGACGTCAAAAATGACGAGTAAGTGAAATTTTCTCTTGACTTAAGTCACATTTTATCTTGCACATCATCATCAATGATCGATTGATCGATCGATTACATAAACTTTTTAAGTATCTAAGCATGTAATTTATTATTTTAAATTTCAGTTTTAGTTCATATTTCTTCTAGTAATATATCTAGTAATAAAGTCTAAAATGTCATTTGCTTCAAAATACTTTTGAGTTTTGGTTAAAAGCAGTTAAAAGTATAATTATTATATTTTTTCATAAGGTTAAAACTAACTTATTCAGTTTATTGTATTTTCAGTTATGATATTACAATTTTTTTAAGATGTAGCTAGTAAACTTAAGAAACCTACTTAAGTTAGTTTGTGTTTTCTGAAATAGAATTTTGAGTATCAAGTTTTAGTTAAAACTTACAATATTAAAAAACGTACCTAAATCATTTTTTTAAAATAGAATTACAAGTATAATTGTTGATATTATCGTAAGGTTTGAAATCATTTTTATTTTCATGTATTTTCAATTGATATTTTACAGATTTTCTAAGAAAATAACGCATAAAGCTAAGTAACTTACTTAAGTCACTCCGTGTTTTCTGAAATAGAATTTTAGATATTAAAGTTTTAGTTAAAGCATAATTGTGGATTTCCTTTATGAGGTTTTAAATAATTTTTATTTCTTTTAATGCTCTTACGCTTTTGGTATTGAAGAAAAAAGAAAGTACATAAATTTTTCGATACGTAAATGTGCACAATAAACATGACTGCAAGAAGTTGCGTTGCTTGCACATAAATTTAGCAACATTGTTGGTCAAATAATTGTCTTTTTGTTTACGTTTATCTCTTATACAATATCTGTTTTCTTCTTCTTCGTCTGCTGTGTTCATAACCAGATTGGCCTTCAACTTTGAATGAATCAGGAAGTGCATCTGCTTTTGCTAAAAATTTGATTGTTTTTATATCATGTCCATCCTGTTCAGAGCCAGAAATCTATATAGCCTTAGCTCGAAATTGTTTAAACAATCACAATCACTTTTAGAACGTAAAAATCGTGTTCAGATGACGTGCAGAGTGTTGACTTGCTAATTGGGGATTTTAAGGAAATGATTTGATTGCTTGCGTGAGAAATTCAATATTTATTAAAAACAATAGTCTTAAATGTGAAGGTCGCGCATGTAAAGTGAAATTTTGGGTTACGATTTTACAAATTATTAATGAAGGTTATTTATTTATTTATGGATTATTAATATGCATACGTATTTTACTTGTAATAATTTGTTAATTGTTTATGACTATTACTTGCGATGATTAATTAATTTAAACGAGGAAAGCGTTTGTAACAATACCGAATTTGATTTTTACTTTTAATGAACTTGACCTACAAATTGTTAACTTTTCTCGCTCATCAGACATTCAGACACGATTGTGAAAAACAAATAAACGCAAATTTATTACTTTCGAGATAACGTGCACGACGTATGTGTGTTTTGTGTTAATTTGCCAAGAAGGTTAAACAAATCAATCAATTTCAATAGAAGCGTTTATAATTTTTTTAGGCAAATGTGACAACATCGTATTACATCTCCAATTACATTGTAAAACTGTAATGAGTCAAGGCTGTGTCGTCGCGCATCTTCCATTAGACGAAAGATGGATCTTTGAATCCCGGTCGCATGCGTCCGTAATTTGTTCATTTAAATAAATAAGTCAATAACTCATCGTGCCGCGACGTTTGTGAGGTGCGTCCCGCCCAATGTTGGTCAGCGGCTTCACGAGTAAAAGTGAAGAAGCAAGCAGCAAGAAGATTTCGAAAAAGCACATTCGTTTTGAAAGTGATGACCTATTACATTACAACAACAAAACATCGCACATATTCACACATTGCACGTGTGTGAATTTCTCTATGCGAATGTGTGCGTTAGTTCTAAGGAAATTTTGGTTGCACATCACATACGCTTTGATTGCAAAAAGAACAATTAATTTCGAGGAAAAAAACAACCAACTAATTTGATTTGCGGTGAATCTTACTCCTTCGGTACTCAAATAACCATTAGAATATTAATTAATGAAGTGACAGCAAGTATAATGAATATTAATTCGTGTTAATTGGCAGTAAGCTGTCACGATTTTAAATGTGCGACGTTAAGATTGAAATTTATATTTTTGGAATTTTTCATTTTATGTCAATGTTATAATAGTGTTAACATTGGCCTTCTGTGAATGTTGAAAGTGAAGAAGGTAGAGTAATAAAGTAAATTAAATTGATCTTATTTTGACACGATTTTAATTTATTGGCTAATTAACATAAATAGTTAATGATTGATAATCATAAATCAATCAAAGTTGATGGTTGTTGATTATTAATGATGGTTCTAATTATTATGAGTGAGTTTATGGAAGATTTCCGGCTATGTTAGAGATATTATGTTGACCATCCTTGGACAGGAAGTGAACCTGTTTCTACGGGTTCAAAGTTTCATCGGGTTATTTACAATATTTGCACAGAATATTTGCACGCGATCTGAAATTTTACTGCATGCTAGACATATAGATCCAGTGTTATCTAGAAACCGGAAGTGAGCATTTGTTTTGTGAATTTAAGTCCCTGTTAATAGAATTTTAAGTGGTTAACAATAGTGCAATAGGGCAATGGGAAAATAATACCAGGATTATAATAAGCCGCTTAACCGTAAGTCAATTTATGTTTAAGTTTCTATAGCCTTAAGTCATTTACTTTATGGAATATGCACATTTTGCAACTAAATCTTATTTTAATTTTAATCAATCGTATTTTGTGATAAACATTTACTCATGGTTAATTAATTAATGCTACTCTCACTCGCTGTATACAAATTGTTTTGTCGGTAATAATTTATCGATGATGTGTACATAGGTATGAACGTAATTGTTATGAATCGTGCAGATAAATATTGAACAATTTGCCATTCATTGATGTCACGTCGCAAACATAAACCCAATTTGTACATTTGCACAATCAAAACTTTCCGTTTTAATATCACAGATGCTGCGATAACTAGCAAGAACCAAGAGCCATTTGTTAACATCATTCAGCGGAATTCTATTGTAGGTTAATTGTTGTCTAATTTAGAGAATACTAACTACTTCACAAATTGCTTTAGTTTAAACTAAGCTAATTAGGTCATATTTAGCAATAGATCGATATCAAAAATAATAATCATTATAAATAAATAGTTGAATTATTATGAAAATAATGTATTCATTGCGGTATGAACACAAGCCGATACATATAATTTAATTTGTGTTGGACTAAGCACGATGAGAACATCTCGTCCTGTTTGTAAATGACACAAAATTGGTTTTTGATTTGTCAAGTCATACAGAACTTGATTTCCTTGATTGTCAAGTACGAAAGGCGCTGAGAAACCTAAAATAGAACAAATGATTACCAATTGAATTACTTTAATAACAAAATTACTTACAACCACCAACAATTGCAAGTGCAATTGCAATTTGAAGTAAACCTTTCATAATGCGCTCAACATTTATTAATAACAATTACCCAACCGATTTGCACTATAAGAAATGCACGGTTTATGAAAACAATTGTTTTTATATCTTCGCTGATATCACTGAAAAATAATATTAACAGTGTTCAATCTATAATAATATTTATATGTGCATAAACACAATTAATTAATTTACATATTAATTAAGAAACGAGTTTATAAAATTCATGTAATTTTATTGAAAAATTCATGCAAGTTGACACAGCTGTTAAACAATTCTTAAAGTATTGTTCGACAATAATGAGTGACAAAGATGATAAGTGTACTAAATACGAGAGTAAAAATGACAAGAGAATGGGTTGGGTTACAAACTAGATTTACAATATTAAAGCGATTTGTACAATCCATCAAGCGATTTGTTTAAATATTGCTGAAGTAAGGCTGATAACAGGATCAAGGATCGATGTGAAAGGATGCATTATTATGACGGGTTCAAAGGCTCTTTTAATGTTGGTTGAACCTAAAATTAAGTCAATTACTTATCGGATGTGACATAAATTAAATCAAAGCGTACTTACTTAATATTTATATCCGTTTCCGCCACCATTACCGCCGTTGCCCTTGGGGTAACCTCCACCTCCATTGCCGCCACCGCCAGCCGCCTCCTCAGCGGCGTTCATCTCCAACGCTTTTAGGATTTCCTCAGGTATCGGCGGTGGTGTTGGCAGATGATCACCTTTCGGGACGAATCCATTCTCATCAGCTGTGTATTCAACTGTGATCACATTGCCGTCAGGATCCGTGTACGAATAAGATCCTTTGACAGATTCAGCTTCATCATCAGTTCCAGCATTTTTCAGTTCTCCTTCTTCTTCGGCTTTAATTCCATTGGACGTCTCGAAACTAAAAATAATTGATTAATCAATCACATACTGAAGTTTATATGTGAGGTTAGATTACCTGAATTTATAATTTCCATCTCCATTATTTTCATTTTCATAGCTCAAAATAGTAGCATCAGCATCTGGTCCACCGCCCCCGTTTCCTCCTCCAGGTGGGCCATAAGTGCCTCCTGGTTTGCCACCTAAGTGCACAAAAGTTTTAGGTGAGAGACGAATAGTAAAAGGAAGAAATGAAATCCTTGAAATGAATTCAGTTTACGAGTGTGATATTTGCACGCGTTCGCTTTTAGTGCAGATTTAAACGTAGCACATGCAAAATCGATTTTCGCAATTGATATTAACGATACGAAGAGCGGAGAAGAGGCTACCGTGTGTATTTGCAATGGTGATTTGCATGCAAAAGTCGTGTGCTCGTGCCTCTTTCTCCACCACCCTTCACGTCTCGCGTATTTGGAGCACGTAATAACCTTTCACGAGTTCGTAAAGATGCTGCCAGAGACAAACTTACGACTGTTGCTTTGTCTTTTCTTTTGTTGTTTAATACATTCGCGATTTCCGAACGATATCAGCATGCATGCTGAATGCATGCTAAGACAAAGGAATTAATTAATTTATTCCACTCTTGAACTTTGTACTTTAATCGTTTTGCAATTCTTTGCTTGAATCGAGTAAGTAGGTTGGTTAATGAGTGAATTATGAGGTTTCTTACCACCATTGCCGCCTCCCCTTGGTGGTGAAATCCCTGGACCGCCACCAGCGCCATTAGCTCCGTTCGGAGGCAGATAAGTATTCTCCAAGCGAGCCGCGCACGAAACGCTCACCAACGTTGCGACGATCAACTGCAGACAGTCGTAAGAAGACAGTGTGTTAAATATATTATACGACTTAAGCATGAACAACTTTCACCGATTGCATCTTCATTTAAATATTAAGGAATTCTTCATTCATGTTTATACAAGTTTAGAATTGTTGTATTCTTCTTGGGCGTAATTTATACGTCAATTACGTATTACAGATCGTCTTTCTATCTCGGTGTTACCATGTTAAGCGCTCTTACCTCGAACGCGCTCAAATAAATAAGTAAGCTTGCGCAAAATATCGGGCAAGGTTGATGCTGCTCATCACTTTGAGCAATGGTTCGCGCAAATGGAGCGCTTGATTCATTCCATTGATAATGAATATACAAGGAGCTTAAGTAATTTTGATCAAACTAATTGAACCAACTTTGAGAGTGATTAGTTTAAGTCACACTAGGTATGAGAGTAAGTATGTATGGAATATAAAAAATCTAAGTCAGTTTAGAACTTTTAACTACATATTGCACAGAGATGTTTATGCAATTCACCAATAATTGGAAGCATCTGCAAATTTATTACTCATTGCATTTAGAATGCAACTTCATTGCGGTCATAATTTAAGAATCAATTAAATATGCAAAATGTTTCAAGTGAAATATTAATTTTTCAAATGAGATCAATTGAAAGTAAGTTTATGCAATGATTTAAGATGAGTTTACTTTTGTCTTAAGCGAATTTATTTATGGAGCGGATCAAATATCAATAATTTATTGGGTGACTTATTGCGTGTTGCATTATTGCACATGATGTGAAACATGATGCGCAAGAGACACTAACATGCCATAAATCCAATCGGCAAATAAGGTAATCAGTGATAAGATGTATGTTGCGAATGATGCCTGAGTTAAATTGGATGTTGAAGATGACTCAGTTGTGTAATTCTCTTAAAATAGTTGTTACAAGCTGTGATTTAAATTTGACAAGGACTTTTAATAAGATGGATAAAATTTTCACGTAGTTTAAAAGAAAGTTTCAATAGATTTTATTTTCCTGATTGATTTTCGAAGAATTTATGAGACATCCTGTAATCACGTCACCGTAAGAAATGTGAATGTTTTAACTTATTTATTGTTGTCAGGTATTGAAGCTTCCTTGATCGTTAGAAAGATTTAGCGGTGGAATTCTTTGACGTTTTGTTCTTATTAACATTTTATTTCGTTTTCTACGTAAAAGTGTTTTCATTTAATTAGAAATAGAAATTTTCAAATCATTCTCATTTTTCTTTTTAACTAAATTTAAAAATCCTTTCTAATTATCCATAGTTCAGTTACATATTTTGAATAAAATTTTCATCATTTTACATATATATACACATCATATTATTCGGCGATCGATCACAATTGTACTTTATCCGATTGTCTTATCAATTTTCCAGCAAAAAGAAATTAGAAATATTATAAAGAAATTGCTTTTCTAAATAAATTTTCCAATAATAAAAATATAAAAATAATACAACTTACCCACTTCATTTTTATTTACGTGAAGAACTTTGGTAAAATCTTCCAAATCACAAAATAATTATTTTTTTACAAAATAATTGTACGTATAAGAAAGTCAACTAACTGAACTTGTATCGTACGAATGGCGTGTTTGATGTTAAAGTTAGACCGCTTACAAATATGGTAGCTATCAAGCAATTGGTAAACGTGGTAATGCAGATAATTGGCGAAGAATCTTCCCTTTATATATCCCATCAAAATCGGAGCAGGCGATCGACGTTCGATACTCGCACACATACGCATCGCATGATTGCATTATTCGACATTACTCGAATTGCGAATTGCATGCCACATACCAACCCCACCAATATGCGGTGAAAATGCATGCAAGCACGAGATGCACTCGCAGAAGGTGGCATCATATCAAATTCTCACATTGACATCTCGCTCGTGTGCAATGCTCACATGCATGCCAATTGCAATTCGCTTAATCGGAGCGCACACTCGGACAAGATCATCTTCTCCATAAATAAATGCCTGCTGTTTGCTACCATTACATTACATTAGATTAAAGAGCAATTAGATGTAAAATGTAAATAGTTTAAATGATTTCCACTATTAATTGGAGCTCAGTCCATTGGGGTTTGAGCAAGCAGGTGATATTACTAAAAATAGTTCAATTATTTAAATAAATGAATACTCAATGCGAGTGACGTTAATTGGTATGAAACAGAAGGACTGAAGAACTGTCGATTGCGCAAATGAGTTCTAATTTAAGTATTTTATGGCTTTCTGTAGCAGCATCATCGCCACCTTTCACACTTGATTACTTTTACAAGCACTCAGATTCAAACACCTCTTAGTGGTAATGATTATTAATGAAGAACGTAAGTAACTTTGCGCTTTATTGATGATATTATGTAATTAAGTTTAAAGTGTTTTGATAAGAGAATTTGAGATTACTTAGTTCTTAAGGTGATTCAAATTGGTTTTAAAAAAACTTATGATAGGATGATACTTATCGTCCAGAGACAATAAGATGCATAAGAATTACCCCAAATTTAGAAAAGCATTACCATAACTTATACTAGCAATATTCAGTTTTAAATAAAAGGTATAGATTAATTTGTGATTCCCATAATCTTTAGATTATTTATAAGATGCATCTAGAGATAATCTATTGAATAGAATATTTTTAATAGTTAGTTTTGGATCATCAGACGTACAATCTGAGCCCATTTTGTTAGATTTTCAAGAATGTCTCGTCTTACAGTCCCGAAAATAGGTACTCTGTATTTTGTTTTTAAGAAAAACTGGCTGCATTATACCTTTGAACCTCTCTGAGGTTTAGGGTGAAAATGGTTTAAAGTTTTTGCATAAAACTTATGTTTTTGCATAAAACAAATTATAAAAATATAGGAAAATTATTTAGCTCTTAAAAATGAGTCGCCGAATTACACTACTGTAGTCCACTACGGATGAAGCCTAGGATAGTTGAAAATGTTTTTATAAAAGAACTTATAATAATATGAAGATTACTCAGTTCTTAAGAAGGAATCACCGAATTTACACTATTTTAAGAATAAGGATAAAATTGGTTTAAAATGTTTTGACAATGGAACAAATGGTTTTTATTTAGTTCTTAAGTGAGAGACATCTAGTTAGTCGCTCATATCGCGCTTATTTATTTATTATTTTATTATTTCTATCGATAATTACAAATACGTGTAATATTAATATTCGCCATTTCATCCAATCGTTTCGACTATTCGGATGGTGGATTCTTAAAAATGGAATAAAATGCTTTATAAACAATTCCATCCCCTGGGGTATAAGAAATACAACCGATTCCAAAGTAAACACCAAGTTGATTATTTTCCAATTGCAATCTGGAATTAAACGTATTTAATAATTTACAAGATGTAAGTTAGTAATTACGAGTTGTAAACACCTACTCATTATTGTAGAATTCTTGCTGTAAATTATTTGCTGGATTAGCAGACTCATTATTATTCTGACTATTGTCAAAATTATTTCCACCTTGGTTGAATTGCGAATCCGTTGTTGTGTAAACAACAAAGTATTGCATTAAGAGCCATGCTAATACTAATTTATGTTTACTGTGCTTAAGAAAAATTTCCAACATGTTACAGTGCGGAGTCAACAATAGACTAAGGCTAAACATATTGTTGTTCGCTTTATATGCATGATATGCTAAAGCTATAAGTATTAAATCAATCTTTTCTTTAATTACATACAATTTCATCTATAAGTGATCTTATATCATAAAATATTTTACAATAATTGCGCAGCATTAGCTTTCCGGATTTGATTAAAATTAAATTATTCCATCGTGTAATTTGCAATCTCGTGTAATCAATGTAAGAAGAAAAGTTTTGATTGATTATATATTTTTGTATATAATTTTGAAGCATGATCCTTATTAGTAAAAGAATTAATTTCTTTGATTTGTTTGTTTTAATTATATTATATAAAATAATATAATTTTATTAGATCTAACACATTTCAAAATTAGTAATTATTAATAAAACAACATTATTTTCTTGATAACAAATGTCATATAGAGAGATTTCATAGGAAACATATTTTGAATATAATTTTCATGTACTACGGAAACTACGTTGATTATTATTGAAACCTTGATTACCCAAGTTGCTAAACTGTCTATTTTGATTGAAATCATTATTTGGGTTAAACTGAGAGTTGATATCATTTTCACGCTTCTGTACCATCTCAGCAACTTTCTTTTGAAGAACACCAAGCAAAGCTGGAGCAACATCAATGGTTTCATCCTTGTCATTTAATCTAAATGGTCGTTCACTTCGATAAATCGTGTAGAAAACTTCATAAGTTCCATTCGTCGTATCGTATTCATAACTGCCTCCATTATTGATATAACCAAGGTAATTCTTTTTACTTGATCCATAATTATTGAAGAATGAATTTTCTTTGAAATTATCAAAATTACCCGGTTGACTAAAAACATTAGATGGTTATCAATTATCTTAAGTCATATTTTATTTACTTACTTGTTATTAAAATTGCCTGCATTTGGAGGAGGTCCTCCAGCATTTGGTTGTTGACTTTTTATATTGCCAACAGCAACAAGCAGCACAACACAAACATATATATGATAATAGAATAACATCCTGCTTGGATGATGATCACACTAAGACTGGTGTTTCATAATTTGAGAATAAAACTTAAATATCATCTAGCTTCTAATGTATACGAATATCATTATAATCTTATGAGCATTCGCTATTCAGGATTCTCTTTATAATTTTAGCAAACCAAAAGTATGTCAACAATATTTATTGCATATTTATTACATGTTGTAATTGTAAAAATGTTCACCTTCAAAAATATTCATAAAAGTACGTACGACATTAAATAACTAAACTTTTCGGTAATTCTTTTATTGTCATATAGGAGTGAAATTCATGCAAAATTTATTAGAAACAAATTTAACCAATATTTCCACCAGCTAAACTACCAGCTAAGTAAGTACTAATCCCACCACCCGCTAATCCTCCTACTGGGAGTTTCTTGAAAATTGAGTAGAATACTTTGTAGATAATTCCATCCAGGGTGGTAAATGAAAATGACCCCATTCCAGAGTAAATACCCAGCGGAATATTTTCATATTGAGTTCTGAAATTAATTAGCGTAATTAATTAGAGAAGATAATCAAATAACTACGACATACTCATTATTATAAGGGCCTTGTTGATAATTATTTTGTGAATTAAAATTGTTATCAAACTGACTACTTCTGAAATTATTTCCACCTGTGTTGAATTGCGGATCGGCTATTACATAACAAAGTAGACATTGGATGAGTAGCCATACGAATAACATTTTATGAATCCACTTAACCGAAAGTTTCAACATGTCTAATGTGCTCACCGACAACAAACTAAAGTTAAACTTATTGTTGTTGGCTTTATATGCGAGGCATGCCAAAGAGATGAGTAAGATTTTACATTTGTATATGAAACGCGAAGAAATTTCCAACTCATATCGCAAATTAAAATAACAATTTTTCTTTAAAAAAAAATTGCATATAAATTTGCATTAAAAATTTCTCGTTTTACATGAATACTTCACAGAGATTTATGATTAATTATTTAATTTATTGCATCGCCTACGACGAAGTATTGTTTGTACTATACATGACCTTGTTCATGAAGATGCACACAATGTAAATGAAACAGTGTGCAATGATATAACAATTGCGCATCTTCACGTTTTCTGTTTTTCGATAAACGGTATGTAGTATGGTAAATGCACATTGTTAGCGGGGTAACACTCCTAGAAAACTAGTCAGTCGTGACATTTTCTACTTGTTTATGTTTGAAAAAGTTAACAAACAATTAAAAATTCCTTTAGCTATTTTACTCGTTTGTAAAATTTAATCACAACATGGAAAGAAATACTTGGCTTAATCCTGATTGGGTATTCTTAAAGTATTTTTCTAACCAACGTCTTGAAGAATTAAGTAAAATCTTCTTGTTCTAGATTCTCAAATTTATTTAGTTTGCCGCCTCCTTTTTAGCTGTATAAAATTAATTAGAAGTTTTACTATAGCATGGTATAAATCTTACGGGTGACAATGAAATACAACTTTTAAAGACAATATTCGAAGTTTTTTCTAATTAAAAAACGACTATTTTTAAATGATATTTAGACTACAATAATTATTTAATTTGTATGTCGTATATTACACAATATCATTCTGGTTAAGATGTTCATTGCATTTAAAAAACTAAAGCAGTATATTTTGTAAACTTAGTTGTCTTGAATATTTTTGCACATAATAATGAATTTTAAAGTTGAAGATCGCGTTTGGTGGGAACTTTGGTTTCATTGCTTTGGTTTTACGTTTGGAACAAAATGGTCGGTTAAAATATTCAAATAAAAGTTTCATAAAGTAGAGTTACTCTATCCTTTCGCAGAAGAAAAGTTTCTAGCTGTTAATATTTCATCTTACGATAATGTTGACCTCCTCTAAGAGCAAAAGTGCCTACTTTGGACATCACTGTTCTGGATAGTTTTTACACTGTTCTGTTTTATTCCAGTTGAGGATTTTCTGAATCAAATTATTAAAATACTTGAGAACATCGTGGTTTGGGAGTTCGTAAAATATTTTACTAAATTTAAACTTTATGGGAATTAATTGAATTCAAGTTTCAATTCGTGCTAAGTTAAAATTAGCATCGATTCAGGTTATTGATTTTAAAGACGCGACAGTAAATAAAATCTTGATCTATACATTCCAACCAGTATTATGAGAACATCATATTTGAATGAACTTTACACATTGCACAACTCCCGATTTATTACAAATGATTTTCTAATAAAGTTTTTCAATTCACTACTTGCAATAATTATGCTATCAATCACATACAATGTTAAGTAGCTAATAATAATTATTATTTCATTTATAAATATTCACCATCATTTATACCGAATGTTTAAATTATTAAGTTAACCAACACTATACTCAAGAGAATTACTTGATGACCTGCTTCTTCATTGCATAACACTGATGAGGCGTTTTCGTCTGCGCACAGATGATGACCAAATAGGACATGGTTAAACAAGACGTATGATAATCATCTCAAAACTGTCAAAAATGCCAATGAAATTTATAAATAATGCAGGAGAAAACTAGACGAAGTGTCGAATAAACTCATTTGCAATTTAACGAAACGAATCGCCATAATTGTCTAATGTCTTAATGACAAATTCTTCGAATGGCAGAAGAATTTTTATTACACTTTGATGAAATATTATACGCTTTGATGCGGCGTATAAGATGCGTGAATTAATTAATTAACACGACCCGCCGTGTGACCTTCTATTATCACGCGCCGTACCAAACGAGATCTTTTTCTTCAATTTTGCGCAACGATTTGTCAATGTAAATTGTATGGTGAATTAGGCTCTAAATGGCTGCGCAGTTTCATCAAATTTCAATGCTGAGAGCGAACGCATTTGTTCTTCATTCATCAACGCACAACCTGCAGTCGGTCAACTCCCAAGTAGCGAAATGCCAACGACAATATGTTTGAAGATCTCCATAAAGTCAAGTTAATTTTCTACGTGATTTGAATTGTTAACGCTCGCTAAACAAATTAATTAATGAACCACTTTGTTACTTATTGCTGGCTATGGATAAAACGCATTTTAAGCTAAGATAAGCTTATCAATAATGCGTGGGAATTTAGTACGACCTACTACTTCATGCAATATTTATATTAAAGTATGCTTTCAAGAATTACCGATTAACTTATCGCTTATATAGAATTAACTTAAAATAAGTAATAGTGCTTCACGCACTATAAGTTGAGACTTTTTACCTAGAAAAATGGACTTAAATTTACTGTACGTCCTATGGTGTGATGGTGCGTTTCATCTAAAAAAGTTTAAGATATCGTTTACTCAATAATAAATTCGTCTTTAAATGTATTTTATAAGTAATTCCTTATATAATATTAAATACTTTACTATCAAACTTCAATATTTTTTATTAATCTATCCTCACTAATTAAGAATTCAGCTGAATTTGTACTTACGTTTTGTCTATTCACTTTCATAAACAAAGAGATATAAAAATAGAATAGAGAATTGATGTGGTGATAATCTATTCATGATCTCGTTGATGTTACTTCGAGCGAACGTGACTTGTTCGAGAAATTTGACTTCCTGGATGTGTAATGATGTTCCACTTTTATTACGTGAATCTGCATACGCAGAATACCGTTTTCTCGTGCTCCTCAATCATCTCATACATGCTGCAGTTGCAAGATTGCAAATTTAGTGAATTTGATGCAAAAATTATTTCAAGGCTGAACAACTTTTACTATCATCATAATTATGTACATACATCTTTGATTGATTAACAGTTTCACAATGCATTCACTCGCAATGTGTGTGCCTCATAACTGCTTCTTCTTTTTCTTTTTTCGTTTGACTATTTTTGAATACCTTTTAGCCTAGGCCACTGCCTGCCAACGACTCCAAAGCCGCGTGAAATGCATTGTCTCGGATTCGATTTAGGTGTTCAGATGGTCAATATAGGTGGTACCACTCTGTAGCCGAAATATCTGAGAGTTTTTGCAAAATTCCTTTCGGATCTCAATAGAAATAACTTCCAGAAACAGCAAGGTTATCGCTATGTTCACCAACTACTCTTGATTATTCCACTTGATTATTGTTACTTGTTTCAGAGTTTAACGCGCAATCCACGCGATTAACTCATAAACCTACTTAAGTCACTTAAAGAAAAAAGGATTTATTATCTATATTTACATTCTCCCCGTTCAACGGCTTTGCAATTGAATTGTTTAATGACACTTATGCTTTCTTTAGATGCATTTCCGTCTTGTGAGTTGACTTTGAACTGTCCCTGTGAATTGCAAGAAAATCACGGTCTAAGTTGTGCAACATTTTAGTTGAATTTGGTACCCTTATAATATTATTACATAATGAATACCTGTTATTGGCTGATTATCACAGCATGGTTTACTTAATTTATAACTCTTATAATAATAATAATAATAATCCTTAATTAGAGTGGGTGTTGCAATTGTGCTAATTGTTTACTTCTTATGTAATATATTTGTAATACAACCGTGATTGGGTTACAATTTAAATAGGTCTGCAATCTACTTCTGGTTAAAAATAATTCAGTATTGTTATTACTTTTACTAAAAGAAATGTTTGAATTGTCTTGTTATCTAATTTGTCTTTTAACTTTCATCAATTTACTTATGTCATCTAAATATTTCAAGTAGCAATTGCTATTCGACCACATGAATTTAATTACATTATAATCATTTATCCCAAACCTCCACCTTGTAATGAACCCATTACATGATCACCTATTTTTCGAGATATATCATAACGCCCACGTGCTTTTCCATTTACAAATCGATAGCCGTGTTGGTCAGCAACGTAAGAAACTACCTGAAGCTCGCCTTGAAGATCAATGTAAGTAAAACTTCCGGTTACCGTGAGAATCTTGGGACGTTTATCATTCTTTCCATAGTGAGGTGCTTGTAAGTTCTTCCTATTTCTTTAACAAATCATTCAATAAGTACTTTAATAAATTTTTCAAGAATAAGTGGCAACACCTGTAAGAATATTCCTTGCGTCCAACTGGCCTGTTAGAGAAAGGAATTCTTTCATATTTAATCGGTATTTCATTATATTCATCATGTTGTGGTCTTGCGAAATTCAATTCAATAAAATTGCACAGAATCAAAATACAGATAATTGTAATTTTTGCCATTTTACTTAAAACTGTTCACAGTATTCATTCATCAATGTACAACGTGCAGACGGTTAACTGCCAAGCAGCGGATTTCCAACGAGAATTTATTTGAAATTCTCCATCAAATCAAGTGCATTTTCTACGTGATTTAAATTAATTAATGAAGCAATTTCTTGCTTCGCCCTGACGATGAATAATCCACATTTTGAAGTATATAATCTTATCAATAAAGCGTGCAAATTCAGTAGAACCTACAACGGCAAGTAATTTTTGTATTAACCTATTATTTAAGGAATTACCTATTGACATATGTTTTAAAATTTTCATATAATCAAATTAATTCTCCACATGATTATAATGGTTCACGCACGCCAAATAAATTAATTAAAGTACCACTTTGTTGTTTCGCGCTGGCTGTGAATAATAGGCATTTCATATTAAAATAAACTTGCGTTGGATGTTAGTACGACCTATTAATATATGTAATAATTATATTAAAGTGTTCTTTAAGGAATTACATGATTTCAATTGTTCACGCATGCCAAACAGATTAATTAATGAACCACTTTCTTGTTCCGCGCTGGGTATGAATAAAACGCATTTCAAATTAAGATAAGCCTGTCAATAATGTGATATTTTTCCATACGGTCTGCGTGTTGGCTCCACATACGGCGTCTCCCCTTACTCACGTTACCAGGTCTGTGATTTCGAGATCTTTCCCGAGGTTATTATTGCAAATATGATCCCTCAGACTGATGTTCATTATTGAACGAAGGATGCGCATTTCTGTGGTCGTGGCCGAAATTCATCAGCCAGTCGGGGTAAACATTTTTGAAGTCGTTCGCCCACTCTGAGTTGGTAATAGAGTCTGTACTTCTTAAATTTGCGAAGTATTTTTCAAAAAACGTTTTTTTTATTACGATCTGCTCGTCTATAGAACAATAAGTAATTTATTTCTAATCTAATATACTAATAAGTCTTTTTTAGACGACCTCATGGGGTTTCGTCCGCTTGAGTCGTCTTCTTTGGTTACTGTTGTCGATAAGT